>CAUYQV010107370.1:0-20439 GCA_963574575.1 Galagoides demidoff
GGCCATTTTTTGGTTGCAGCCATCATTGTTGTTTGGCGGGCCCAGTCTGGGGATTTGAACCCGCCACCCTAGGTGTACATGGCTGGCGCCTTAGCCGATTGAGCCATGGGCGCCGAGCCGACTTAAGAGGTCCCAGGCCACAGCGTTGGCATTTCATCTGGGAGCCCAGGTGAAATGCAAAATCCTAGGCCTCACTCAAGACCTCTTAAGTGAGGCCTAGGATTTTGCATTTCACCTGGGCTCCCAGATGAAATGCCAACGCTGTGGCCTGGGACCTGTGCTCCCTGCTGGGAATGGAGATGAAGATTAAGCACGTTCATCAAAGCAAAGCAGTCAGTATCCTGTCCTGCACATGAAAACTCAAGAAGTGGTTGCTAAGTATCATGTTAATGACAATAACTTGAAAAGTGAGATCGGCTCAGTGCCTGTGGCTCAAGCGGCTAGGGTGCCAGCCACATACACCTAAGGTGGCGGGTTCGAATCCAGCCCGGACCCGCCAAACAACAATAATGGCTGCAACCAAAAAATGGCCGGGCGTTGTGGCGGGCGTCTGTGTTCCCAGCTACTTGGGAGGCGGAGGCAGGAGACTCGCTTGAGCCCAGGAGTTGGAGGTTGCTGTGAGCAGTGAAGCCATAGCACTCTACCCAGGGGACAGCTTGAGGCTCTGTCTCAAAAAAAAAAAAAAAAAAAGAAAAGAAAAGTGAGATCGTGTGTGTGTGTGTGTGTGTGTGTGTGTGTGTTTCTGTGGACTGGGGACTTAGAAGCAACTGCAGTTAATAGCTGCAAACTTGCCATGTTCAATCTGCCGAAGTGCAGCTGTTCCTGTCTCTCTTGTAAGATGATATCTTCAGGAGGAAATGCGGGTGTTACAAAGGGGCCTGTGGGAGGGGGGATCTCTGAGCACAGCTGTGCTGAAGGTGCCTAGATCAGCACACAGGTATCTGCTCACAGCCCTTGCCCACTACTCACTCAGCACTGGACCAGGCTGGCCATGTACAGCTCGTTGCTGGAAACTCAGGGCTCTTTTGGTTACAAATGACAGAAACCCAAGTGGAATTTGCCGAGGGCCTGGAAGGAGTCTGGAGAGATTCACTCAGGAGAAGGGAGAGCAAACAACAAATCCTCAGGAAGGTTGGGGGGCACTGGGGGCATCTGAGCCTACAGCCTGGGCACTTGAACTCAGCAGGATGTTTTCTCTCTCTCTCTCTGTCTTTCACCTCTCTGTACAGCTTCATTTTCTCTTCCTGCAGGCTGGCATCCTCCACTTGGTGGAAAACAAAGCAAGTCAATCTCAGCACTGGAGCCTCTCACATTCCAGCATTTGTGATAGACAGAGGTGGACACTCTGTCCTTAATTCCAAAGAGAAGAGTCCCAGGAAAGGCCACTGATTGGCCAGCTTGGGTTGTGTGATTGCTGCTGCAGCTGTCTGCTCTTCTTTCCATACTCAACTCCCTTCCTTCTTCCTTCCTATATTCTCTCTCTCTCTCTTTCCCACTCTCTCAGTCTTATGGCCTTAAATTCGATCTCAGTGTTGATGAGTCCCTGATGGGGATCTTCCTCATTGTTTTTACTGCCCAGCACCTGAAAACCCTGCACTAGGTAGGGCAGGGAGAAGCTGCCTCAAGAAACTAACCTGTATTTATAATGGCATGTGATATTAGAAGTTTATCAATATTTCATTTTTTCTCTACTTTTAAAATTTAAATTAATATGAAGGTACAGATGATTAGGTTCTATTTTTTGCATTTGTTAGGTGATACTTTATTAAACACTTTTTTTTTTTTGTTTTGGAGACAGAGCCTTAAGCTGTCACCCTGGGTAGAGTGCAGTCGTGGTATCACATCTCACAGCAAACTCCAACTTCTGGGCTCAAGCGATTCTCCGGCCTCTGCCTCCCCAGTAGCTGGGACTACAGGTGCCTGCCGCAATGCCTGGCTATTTTTTGGTTGCAGCCGTCATTGTTGCTTGACAGGCCCGGGCTAGATTAGAACCTGCCACCTTAGGTGTATGTGGCTGGCACCTTAACCACTTGAGCCACAGGCGCCAAGCCTAAAAAAACATTTTTAATTGTGGCAACATACACATAACAGCTGTGTGCAGTGACATGAGCCTGTAGTCCAATCTACTTGAGAGGCTGAAGCAGGAAGTCGACTTGAGCCTAGGAGTTCTGGGCTACAGTGTGCTATGCTGATCGGGTGTCCACACTAAGTTTGGTATTGATATGATGACCTCCGTAGAGCAGGAGACCTCTAGGCCTCTAGGCCTAAGGAGGGGTGAACCAGCCCAGGTCAAAAATGGAGTAGGTTTTCAGTGTTGATCAGTAGTAGGATCTTATCACCTGTGAATAGCCACTGCATTCCAGCCAAGGTGACATAGGGGGCTCAGTCTCTAAAAATAAATAAATAAGTAAAATAAACACATTGACTGTTTTTTTTTTTTTGAGACAGGGTCTTATTCTGTTACTTGGGATGGAGTGTAGTGGTGTTCATCATAGTGTCATAGCTCACTGCAGCCTCCAACTCCTGTGCTAAGTCAATCCTCCTACCTCATCCTCCTGAGTAGCTGGCACTACGGGAGTATATTGCCATGCCTGAATAATTTTTCTTTTTTACCTTGCTGTGTTGCTCAGGCTGGTCTTGAACTCCTGGCCTCTCCTTGGCCCTCCAAAGTACTAGGATTACAGACATGAGCCACTGTGCCTCTGTCTTAACCACTTTTAAGTGTATGGTTCAGTAGTGTTAATCACGTTTCATTTTGTTGTGTATCCATCACCCCTGTGCATGTCTGGAACTATTTTCTTCTTGCAAAATTGAAGGTTTATATCCATTATGTGTAGAACACATCTTGTCTATCCACTAATATGGGTTGCTTCTCGTATGACTGTTGTGAATAATGCTGCCATGAGCGTTGAGTGTATAAATTAGATGTTTGTTTCTTGATCATGTAATAATCTTGGATGGATGTTAGGTGATAAAATGTGTTTCTACAATGTGGTCATCCAGGAACCAGGCTTCTCTGGGCTCCCCCTTTCCTTAGAATGTTGTTCTTGTCAAATCCAGCTAGCAAGAGGGGAGACAGGGTGGAACAGGCACATTTATCTTTGGCCAGGGAAGGGCCTGAGTAACTTCCACTCCAATCCTGTTGGTGAGAATCACAAGGCCATAAATGAGTGCCAAGAAGAGTGGAGAATGTAATCCCTGGATGGGAAGCAGCATCCCAGGGATGGTACTGTGGAAGGCAGGAACAGGTGTTAGGGGGGAATTAGCCACCTTTGCTGCTACTCCAGTATTAGTCTTACTGTTTTAAGAGAGACTCAGAATCACCAACGGTGTAAATGAGAAAAAGTTATTTCTCTTATATAAAATCTCTACTGGCACAGAGCCTCTTTCACAAAGCCATGAAGTAAGTGTCTGTCTGGCTTCTATCTTGTTACTCCTCCATCCTCAGTGTGTGGCTTCCATCTGGTGAGCCAACATAGCTCTTGCTGTGAGATTGTCAATTTGAACAGGAGGAAAGGAGAATGCAATGGAAGGGGGGAAAGGAGGCTGTCCCCTCACCAACCAGGCTATTGCAGGACACCTCCTGATCTGATTCAGAGAAGCACAAACATGTGACCTTTCTTATACACAGCTTCCCTGCATAGATCTCATACCCATAATCATAATTTTTATTGCTATTGTTATAGCACATTCCCTCTGTTCTAAGATATATTTAAAAATTTATCTTTGTGGTATTTCTGAAGGTGGGACACAGACATATCTAATATTATGTACATTTAAAACAATACTGTTTCTTCCCCCTTCCCCTAGAAAGATGTTATGAAATTAGCAACCCACACCTTATGATGGATGCTGGCTTAGACTTGAGTGTATTCAAAGGCTGGAAAAGTAGAACCAGTACTGCAAATAAGTAACAAAAACTACTGCCATTTTTAGTTAGTTTACTGTGAGCTAGGTATTGAACTAATCAGCTTTCATATGCATTATTACCTCATCCATTAATTTACTTTTTCCCATTTGACAGATGAGAAATTGAGGTTGAGAAAGGTGTCAACTGTGCAAATGAGTGGTTCCTTCCCATCTTTCTCACTCCCAATATGATGATAATGAAGTGATTATAAATAATAATGATAAATTATCTTCCACTTACATGAGATTAGGTGGGAGCAAGAGCAGGACAGGGGAGGGCCTCAGGTACCAGCCTGCCAGGACATTATGGTGTGAACAATCATTTTAAAACATTGCTTTTTTTTTTTTTTTGCAAAAATACTAATAACAGCTAACCTCCAGCGAGTGTTGCTAAGTGCCTGCCTAACACGGGGAAGGCGCGAACGTCCAGCCGCTGTGACACACGTTGTTCAAAGAGACCGTATGTACAGTCCCAGTTAGATGCACGAATTGAGAGCCAGACTCCACTGGTTTGAGCCCAGGCTCTGCCATTCCCGGAGCGCGACTTTTGGTAATGACTCGCTCCCTCTGCATCTGCAAAATGGAAGCAGGACCCCTCGAGAAGCCCCAGTTACTTCTGGGACCCAATGGATGAAAAGCACTGGCAGGCGCAAGTCGTGTTCATATTACTTTGTAAAGGAGGGAAAACGGGCCAACAAGAGGGGCGGGGGGCGCAGACTTTAACCCTGGCCGACGCCTGGAGCGCGGCACTCTCTACATAGCGACTGAGGGACTGGGGTTGCAGTGAACCCAGGCTGTGGGAGCATGGACGCCGGCCACCCGTTGGAGCCGCGGCAGGGAAGGGGTTACGATGATAGAGACGTCAGGAGGACCCCGAGTGGCAGGAGCGGCCCTCACCGCCACTTTGCCCCTCTCCGAGACGGGAGTGAGAAGTCGACCGCGCAGGCGCGGGAGCCCGGCCCTGGGGGCGCCGCCCTCGACACCCGGAAGTCTACGCCTAACGGGCCGAACCCGCGCCGCCAGCCCGGGGAGGGGGCGGGGCCGGAGCCCCTCCGCGTGAGGCGCCATAGAGAATGGACGGAGGACCCGTGTCCTAGATGCGTCCGGAAGTGTGTCCCGCAGGCGCCCGGTCGGCATCATAGAGCGGGGGCCGGCGGCCAGGGGTCGCCAGGCCCGCCTTCCTAGAGCGACGAGGACAGGGAGTAGGCCCACGGGGAGGGGGAGTGGGAGGGGGGAAGCGGCGCGGGCGGAAGCGGCCGGGAAGGTCACTTCCGGCCTGGGCGTCCGTCCCCCTGACCCCAGGGTCTGAGTCGCCGCTGCCGCCGCCGCCACCATCCGCGAGGCAGGAGAGAGGAGGAGGAGTGTGGCGCGGCGGCCCCGGGACCGAGGAGGTGAGGGGTAGGGCCGGGGAGGCGGGCCTCCGCCCGGGGCCACGGTGGGAGCGCGCTTCGGGGGAGCAGGCTTTGGACTGGGGGTGGACGGGCGAACGCGCCTGGGCGGCCGAGCGCGCGTGCGCGCTGTTGGGGGGGCGTGAGTGGGCGCGCGGCCGGGGTGACGCGGGCCGGGGGAGTGCGCGTGCGCGTCTCTGGGAGCTGGGCGGGCCGTGATAGGGAGCGCGCGTTCCCGGGAGGCGGGTGCGGTGCGGGTGCGCGGCACCGGAGCAGGGGCGCGCTTGGGACGGCCCGTGGGTGCTGCGGGGGTGGGGGCCCGAAACTTTGACTGGGGCTGCCTTTGTGCGGTGGACCGGCTCTGTCCGTTCCCGACTGCCCAACTCCACCGCCTGTCGTGGCCGGAAGTGGTGGCAATTCTTGGGGGAAGTTGAGACCCGCGTGGGGGAAGGGGCCGCGCGGACCGGCCGATCTGGCCGGATGCGTCGCCCCCGAGGGGACAGTCCGGGCCCCTAGACTTCCCTACTCTAATCCTTTCCTTCCCTTGGCGACTCTGCTGGGTCCCGTTCCTGCCCCGGGCTGGCCGCGCGTGGCCTTTGATCGGGCTGTGATTACACGGGTTCCGGCCGGCGGGAGGCCCATTCATTTGTCGCCGCGCGGGCGTGCGGCAGGAAGCGCGTCCCCAGGAAGGGAAGTGACTGGGCCAAGGTCAGCCACCGCGTGTGTAACCATCCTGAGGCCTCCCTCCCTAGCGCTGAGTGCAGTGCTGGACCGGGCGGGTCAGATCCCGAACCCCGCCCCTTTCACACCCCACCTATGGCCCAACCTGGGACCCCTCCACCCCCGCGTGCCTCAGGACCTTCGAAATCAGGCAGAAAAACGAACCCCAGTCACACGAAGCAAGAGCGAATGTAGACAGGCTTCTTCAGTGGCAAAGACCTGGGGTCCGGGTGGAAGTCAGAGGCTGACACTCCAAGCTGTCTCCTGGGGTGACCAAGGGCCAGACAGGTCCAGGGAGCTGTGGGAGCCCAGGGACAGCAGCACGGGTGTGGGGGGATGGTCAAGGCTTTAGGGAGGGAGCAGTTGGGTTTGTTTTTCTGTGCAATTTCCTGGTGCCAGGCCTTGTGTTTGGCAATGCTGACAATCCACTTGGGAATCAGATCTGGCCCCACTCTGGGGAAGAAGCACAGTTGCTGCTGATCCTGGCTTAGCCCCTCTGTGAGGCTGTAAGCCTCTTTAGCCAAATGCAGCTGACATTTGCCTTCCTGCCCCAGTGCTGTCCCCTTGGTCTTCCTGCCCCAGCCCCAGAGACCATTCTGATCAGATTCCTGCTGTAGTTATCTCCTGCCTTAGTGGTTTCTGCTGCTTTGGCTGAAGGGTTTGTCACAGGCTTGGCCTCTGGTAAAACGCCAGTCTGTGCACAGACTCAGCAGGCACTGAGTTGCAGTCCCCAGGGCTTTTCCCCCTCATTACCCTCATGGCCTTAGTTGTAATTTCAGCCTCTTTTTCTGTTTGGACTGGGTGGGGGTTGTGATAGTGTTGACCTCAGGCCTTTAACCTTAAGTCCAGAGTTGTAGTGGGCCTACTCAGAGGGCATCAAAAGTGTGGAAAGGGCTCTAGAGCCAGGCTCCTGGGTGCAGCCTTCCTGCTGTCTTCTTCATTTCTGTGACCTTGGACATGTTGCTTCCCCTTTCCCAGGCTCAGTTTCCTCTTCAGTGTCCTAAAGTGAGAGCACAGCGATACTCCCTGAATAAGCTTGTCCATTGAGGCTACCCTGCACTCCAGGCCCCGTGCTGGACACACTGACACATGTCTTGAGCACAGTACTGTGCTTGAGGGCCCAGAGAGTTGTCTGGCCCAGCCTGGGTGTAGGAGGAGGGTCCTAAGGCTCCACTGTGCTGGGGTGATGCCAGGAACACAGCCGGAGTCCCACAGTCCCCTCCCTGAGCATCTCAGAACTGTAGTGGGACCACATTCATCTGTAAGCAGCAGGCAGAGGGGTAGGCAGATTTGTCAGGGTGGCCCCTTGTAGTCAGGGGATGTGTAAGTGAATGGAGAGGGTGGCTAAAAAGACTCTGGGATTTCGGAGAGGATGACAGGTCTAGGTGGGGTAGGGCAGGTCCACAGCGCAAGGACTCTAGCAACTGCCTGGCTGACCCAGAGGGCTTTCTTTGTGGTCATTGTTAGGGACTCAGAGCTCCCAGGGCAGTCATGCTCAGATGTGTCTCTCAGGACTCTCCAAACCCCATTGCCTCATCCCCTAATGCTTCCTGAGGCCTCTGGCATTTGTGGTTGGTGTAGGGGCTCCAGGGTGGGGAAAGACTTACTATATTCCCTTGCGGAGCTGTCACAGGCCCCTGGCTTTGTACCAGTACTCACTGTTCTTGAGGCCTGGGGATGGGAGCGGTCACTCCCATTTTAGGGGGATGAGACAGATGTGGTTCTCCCCATTTTGTGGGATGAGGTAGAGGCTCCAGCCAGCACCTGTAAGCTCCAGGCCCCATGACAGCCTCAGAGCGAGTTGTATGTGATTCCAGATGAGTGATGCCTTGACCATAAGGCCACCTCTCTGATGACTGACTGCTTTTGGCATAGGTCATGGCCTGGGAGACAAAGGTTGTCCTGAAGTCCTCTCAGGTATCAGTTGTTGGGCTAGGGGTGGGGCTCCCTGTGTGGCAGGGCATACTATTACACATGGGTCTACTGGTGGGTTCAGGGGACCCTGAGACCTGGCCCTCATGCTAGGGAACCTCCAGCAGAGGGGGAGAAGCAGAGTAGTGTGGGTGCTGTAATGGTGTTGGCTACCCAGGAGGCCTCACTGACCCAGCATAGGGGAGAGCAAGGCAGGTGGGGGAGTCCAGGTGGATACACAGCCGGTGTCAGTGACCCCGTCCTGGGAGCACAAAGCTGGTGCCTTGCAGCCATAGAGAAATTGCTGAGCCCCGACCTTGGAGAGTGGTCTGTGCCCTTGTGGTGGCTCCCAGTTCTATCCCTGCCTAGCTCTCCTGGCCACTCTCTTTGGGTCACAGACTGCTTCCGTCCTTCGCCTGTGGTGTGTGGGTGGTGATGTTTGGGACCCAGAGATGTATCAGAGGTCATCTTGGCCTCAAAGCCAGGGCCTGTGGGTGAGAGCCACTGATTCTTGAGGCTGCCACTTGCAGAGCTGTGTCCTTCCTCCTTGAAGACACAGTCTGCTAGATGCTCTGTGGCCCAGAGGACCTGCAGCGGATGCTAAAGAGCTAAGATAGGCCCCACCCCCACCCCGGGACACAGGAGCAAATACCAGTGTGTAAGAGTTAGAGGGGAACAAAGCTGCTTTCGTGCTCAGGAGCCTGGGGTTTGCCTCTTGGCCTCGAGTGCTGTGGCTGCTCCACCCTGCACCTCAGCCTCTTTGTCTGTGTAGGGCAGTGCCAGTCTGTGTTGGTAGGCAGCACTAGCCCTTGACATCTCACTGAATTTGAACACTAAGCCTGCAAGGATGAGGCTAGACAGCAGGTGGAATGTCTTGTTCGTGCCACATGGCTGGTTCCTGGTGGTAAGTTTCTGATCCTGGCTGGCCCCAGAGCCTGTTCTGGTTGTGCTGCGCTGCGCCTTCTACCTCTCGCTGGGTGGCGGTGGGGACAAGGATGGGTCCTCCTGTGATCCTAGTTCCCTGCACCCGGCTTTGGTATCTGCCCGTGACAAGTGTGACGTGGATGAGAGAGAACCTTGTTGCTGGGTTAGAGAGAAAGTCAGAGCCGAGGGATGGAGCGATCCAGGAGGGCTTACCAGGGAGGTACTTCTGCTGGGCCTAGGGGGGTTTGTGCACTGTACTCTTCAGTCCCAGAGAGGCTAAAGGGGCCATGTGGCAAGGCCCTGGGTAGAGTCACACTCCAGAAATGATGGAATGTAAGAGGGCCTATGGGGGTGGTGTTTTGTATAAAAGTTTTATTTTTTATTTATTTTTGAGATAGTGTCTCACTCTGTCATCCAGAGTAGAGTGCCGTGCATAGCATTAGCTCAGCTCACAGCACTCCTAAACTCCTGGGCTTAAGCCATCTTCCCACCTCAGCCCTCCCGAGTAGCTGGGACTGCAGGGGTGAGCCACAACCAAGATTTTACATTTTTAGAGCAGTTTTTTTAGGTTCACAGCAGAGTCAAGTGGAAGGTACAGAGAGTTCCTGTACACTGTCTTCCACATCAGCTTCCTCCTCCAGTTGGCACCTTTGTTACAGTCAGTGAATCTACATGGACACATTATTACCCAAGGTCCATAGTGTAGTTTTTTTGAGGTATCCCGAAGACTGTTCTGTTTGTTTTTTAAACAATTTTCAGTTACACCACCTTTTAAGAATTGGGACCCTTCACCTAAATAAGGTCTTTAGGTGCTGATGGCAGCTCTGGCCCAGCTGCCCTGAGTGGGCTGCATGTGACAGTGTGTGGAAGGTCCCCTTCCTCTCCCCATACTCCTCCCTGGTGGAGAAGGTGGGGCCTAGCAGCCTGTGCCTTGTCTGCCTGGCTGCACTCTGCCTCCCTGCCCTCCTGCTGCCTTGGGCTGCACCGATTGTGTTCCCAGGAAGGCAGCTATGACAAGAGTGTGGGGCAGTTACTGCTGTGCTGGTACAGCTATCAGGTGTTTGGGAAAAGTAAAGCCATGAAATAGATGGAACTTAGATGCCCCACTGGTTAACTCCCATCCCTACCCCAGAGAGGAAGAGACTGAAAGGGTGGGAGGCAGAAGAGAAAAAGCACTGAAGCACTGCTCAGCTTCAGCCCTGAGTCTGAATAACCCTCAGCCTGAAGGGAGTCAGGCCACCTTCTAGAACATCATTTGCCAAGTCTGAGTCCAGCAAGATGAAAGGCTCTCCATAGACCTGTCACCCACTGTGGGGTAAACAGGAACCTTGAGAAAAGCAGGCATGATATTCCAGTGGTGTCAGAGGTGTCCTCCAACAGCAAAGCCTTGCCCCTGGGCTGAGGGCTAGATTCGGGATGCCGTGTAATGTAGACCCACCCTGCTTGGGGTCTAGTAGGAGGGGCAGGAGTGTGTGTGTGGGGGTCTTGGCTTGGAGGGAGGCACCCACAGGAAAAGTAAGTGGGGAAGGAGCTGGCAGGAGAGCAGAGGGTCTGCTTGTGGGCAGTGCCGAAGAAATGAGCGGAGGGGTTGGCTCTGCAGCACTGATGGGTCCTACTGGTCAGTAGGTTCTAAGCACCAACCATGGGTACTGGGGTGGCAGGTGCCTGGCACGCCTGGCACTTGTCCCTGGGGAGCAGAGTGACCAGGAGCAAATGCAGACTCCAGGTTAGGAACTGTGATGACACTGGCCAGGAGCAGACCCTGCCATGTGGTGTAGGGTGTGCCAGGGAGGAGGTGACATTTGAGCAGACCTTTGAAAGGTGAGAAGGAACAGACTGGTGGGCGCCCCAGGAGCCCTGGAGGGAGCAGGGAGTTGGGGACAGGGAAGCAGGTTTGCAGCGTACCTGGACACAGTGGAGGCAGGAATTTGGATTTTGGACTCAAGTGTAGTGAACCTTTGGGCTTGGCTGTTTGTTGTCAATAGCAGTTGTATTGAGATAAGACTCCACAGGGCATAGTCTGTCCAATTCAGTGTGTTTTAGCTTTGAGTTGTGTGTCAGTTGATTATAGAACATCGGTCCCAAAAAGAAATTTGGTACCCATTGAGCTGCTGCGGGACAGAAGCTCTAAGCTACTTCTCTGTGGGTTTGCTTTTTCTGGACTTTAAACAGAGCCATGGGCTCTGTGGTTTTATGTGTCTGCTAATTTACAAAGAGTGGTGTTTCCAAGAGTCATCTGTGTGGTAGCAGGTGTCAGAGCTGCCCTGCCTGCTGTGGCTGAGCCATATTCCCTTGTAAGGCCATGCCACATTTGCTCGTCCCTTTGTCGGTGGGCATTTGAGGCGTCCCCCTGTCAGGAGTGATGGATGCTGCCCTAAGCATTTGTGTGCAGAGTGTCCCTGGGTGGGTGTCTCCACCTGGGTGTGGAGTGGTGGTGGTTCTGGGCCTGACCTTTCCATGAACTTGATGGCAGCAGTGCTGGGGCTCCTGTTTCTCCTCCTCCTCCTCATCTGCACTCAGGTTCTCTGTTTTTTATTACACCAGTGGGCGCGAAGTGCTTCCTCTTCATGGCCACCAAGATGGAGTCTGTCCTGTTCTGTCCCTGGGGAGTAGCTGTCCACAGCCTTTGCCCAGGGTTTCATGGGGAGCTTGAACATAGTGACCTTTTATAGAGATGAGTGAGTTGGTCTGTGTTGTGGGGAGGTCACTTCAGAGGGACAGGGAGGGCTTGTTGTGGGAGGAAGTGAGGACCTGGGGGAGTGGGGAGAGTGGGGTCTGAGTGCTGACAGATGAAGGTGGGCATTTGCTCAGGGTCCCAAGGGCGGGAAGGGTGTCCAGCTGGTCAGGGGGAAGAGGCTGGGCAGAGGTCAGGGAGAAGGGTCTGGGGAGCTTGAGTGGCGCCCAGGAGTAGACACTTCCTTCCTGAGGGGCAGGGGAGCCAGGGGAGCTGCAGCAGGAGGTGAGATTGGCAGCAGAAGAAAGGGGCTAATTGGCAAGCAGGCCTCCCAGGGGTGGGCGTGCCTAATAACAACAATAATAACAATAATTTGTCTCCTGCTTAATAGCCCTACCTGAGCCCTGCTAATTGGATCGCTCAAGGGCCTGGAAGACACTCTTGCCCTTCTTGTCTCTAGGGCAGGCGGGGAGGAGGCTGGGGGTGGTGGTTAGGGAGGTGCAGGCACCTGCTGCTTTCAGAAGTTGTTAAACCCAAGGCAGGTGTGTTCCTTGACTCGCCCAGGGGGGTTGTTAAAAACAAATTAGGAGCCTCTCTTCCTAGTAATGGCTTGAAGGTCCCCCCAGCATCTGGGGTCAGCTGCTCTTCCTGATCTGTAGCCCAACTCTTGGACCCTCGGGTAGAGCCCACAGCCCATAGCATTTGGACAAGAGGCCTCAACAACTGCTTGCATGAAGGAAAGAACCTCTGGGGGAGGGAGGGAGAGTTAAGTGAACATGGTCTTCACTTTTCCTGAGTCTCTGGTTAACCCTCTCCAGCCCCGATCTGGTGCTCACAGTTCTGCAGTGACCTGTCATCCTGGCCTTGCTGCACAGAGGAGGAGAGGCCAGGCCACTTGCTCAGGGTCACAGAACAAAGCAGTGGTAGAGCCAGGGCTGGTCAATGTCGTGGGGCCACCTGGGGCTGAGGGCATCTGCTTGTTCTGCTTCTCCCTGATAGGGTATCTCCCTGATGGGTCAGCTCCTGTGCTCCCATCCTGTGTCCTGCCTATTTCCTGCTGCACCTTCACCTTTCTGCTGCCTCCAGGCCTATTGGCTACAGAATTTGTTGACCCCAGTGCAAAGTGAAGGTGCCCCTTTCCAAAAGGCAGGAGAAAAGCTCTTTCTTTCCTCCAAGGTCTCTATCTGTCTTGTCAGAATGGTGCTCACTTGGCATCTCACCTGTGGTGAAGCTCTAGCTGGGCTGGATGCTCTTGTCCACGGGACTCAGAGAGAAAATGGCCAGGAGACTGAGGGCAGCAGCCTCAGGCCACTGACCTAAGCAGGTTGTCCTCCAACCCTATACTGCTGCCTAGCCTTGCTCCCCACAACCACCCAAGTGTGGAGCCCCTCCCAGTGCAGCAGGCTCAGTTTGCCTAGAGAGTCTGTTGCTGGGCAACAGACTCCACCCTTGTTCTTACCCCAGAGCTGGTACCTTTCTGTGGCGGCCAGTTAGTAAATAAATACTTAGGCTCTGCTGACTTAAGAGGCAAAGTCTAGGTTAAATAGCACGCGTTATTTGATGTGGCCATTGATGGAGGGGTGTTGATGGCTGGTGGGTGTCGCAGCTTGCCCACCTTCCTGCTATTCCCAAGGGACACCCTTTCTAGCTCTGGAAGCCCAGGGTCACCCCTGCACCTGCTTATCTCAACCAACTTTCTCCCAGGGCCTAACCCCTACAAACATCACTGCTTGATCTAGGTAGCCTAGGCCCCAGGCCCCTGGGGTGAGGTAGACCCCCACAGAATGAGTGGGGTACCATGTGACTGCCAGTGTGCCGATTTTACCCACAAGGAGGAAGGGTGTGGAAGACCAACCTCCCTGCCAGAAGCCAGGGGACAGCTCTGAGCTGGGAAGTCCTGCTTTTATTGAGTTATACATTCTGGTAGGTGGCAACTCTATGGCAACATTTACCTCCACTGGGCAAACCAGTTTCAAGGAAAAGGCTGAGAGCAGCACCCCTCCCCCACTGCGCCTCTCTTTTTTTTTCATTTTTAATGTTTATGCTGTTATAATCAGAAGGCCTGTATAAATTTTTGTAGTCTATTTACTTTCTAATAGAGATATCATTTACATATCCTAAAGTTTACTTTTAAATGTGTATAATTCAATAGTCTTTAATATGTTTCCTGAGTTGTGTAAATATCACCACTATCTTGTGATTTTTTTATTTTTATTTTCATTATTATTATTATTATTTTTTTTTTTTGAGGAAGTGTCTCACTCTGCTGGCAAGGCTGGAGCACAGAACATTTTGTCATCTCCTGAAAGAAAGTCTGTGCCATTATTAGTGTCTTCCCACCCCCATTTGGGCCTTGCTAATCTGGACCGAGCAACAGACTCAGCAGCCTGAGGCCTCTGTGTCTGCCTAGTTTTCATTTTGGGCAATTTGAGCAGTTCTGCCATGAATGTGCGTGTGCGTTTCTCGTGAGCCACATTCTCCTTCTCCTGGGCATGAAACTGGGGGTGAAGTTCCTGGGCCAGGTAGTGGCTCCGTGTCCAGTGACTGAGGAGCTTCCTGCTGCTGTCCACAGGGTGCACATTGGAGCTGAGTGTCCTGTGTGGGGGTGGAAGCTTTTCTCTTGTCTTGCAGGGTCTTCTCAGGGTCTCTGCAGGGTCTGAAGATTTAGTCCCTGTGAAGCAGATGAGCAGGAGAGGAACACACACATTTCACTTTGACAGATGGTAACTTCACTGGGAAATGAGACCCTGAGGCTTGAGTGCTCCCATGAGGGGCCAAACAAAGGGTGTGTAACAGTGAAAATGTGACTATGTGGAGGCTGAGGAAGGCTGGCATGTGTCTGGCCTCTGCTGTGGTGACAAGAATGTCCTGGTGGGCATTTTCCACATGGGTGGAGGAGGGTCAGACCCTTGCTCACCTGCAGGTGGCTTTAGCCCAGAGCTGCCCTTTTGCAGGTGTCTTATGGGAAACTCTGTGGACCCTACCCCCTTTGTCCTTCCTTATTGGGGCTACCTGTTCCTGTGAAAAAACCTAGTCTTCAGGGCTGTTGGGAACTCCTTTCATCTTTCCCACTTCCTGAAGAAGTGATCATCTGTTATTGTAGAAATTAGGAAAATAAAGGTAAAATTAAAAAAGTCTTGTGGAGGGCATCCTGGTGGCCAGTCCTGACTGCCTTGTGACCTCTTGGTGTTCCTTCATCAGGCTCATAGCCTCCCTGTGGTGGATGTTGTCTTCCTGCTAGAGGCATTTCCTGTACTGGAATTTCTAGCAGAGCAGCTTCCTGAGAAGCAGAGCTGACCTGGTTTGTGTTGTGCCCAAACCCCTTGGGGTTAACCTGAACTGTTCCACCTGGCCCTAGCTACTCAGGGGTTGCTTAGGTCTGTCAGAGGGGATGTCTGCTCATCCTTCCTGTGTGGTCTTTTCCTGAGATGGGCCTTGGAGGGTTGAAGTGTCATGTCTCAGCTTCTGCTGTGCCTGGGGCCATTCATCAGCCTGACCGTTCTCCCAGAGCACCTGTCCCTGCAGTGGGCATTGGCGTGGCACAGGTCTTGGAACAGACAGGGTAGTAGGTAGGTAGGAAGAGGAAGGAGACCAGGCAAGGGAGTGGGCTGGGTGGGGGCTCTGAGGTGACCAGCTCCTGGTCTCTGGGGTGATATGGCCAGCAGGAGGAAGAGTGCCACCGGCCCTGCACCTGTGTCCTTGTGGGACATGGTCAGGCAATGGGGTTCTTGCGTTGTTTCCCTCTTGAGGATGTGACAGGGTCCAGGAGCAGTATGAGTAGCCTGTTTCCTGTCTGCAGGGATCCCATGATCTGCAGTTTGGGCATGGTCATTCCTATTTCACAGAGGGAGAAGCTGAGGGGGGTGCTGAAAGATGGCAGGTGGTCACTCCTGCCCTCCCTCCTGGAGGACTGTGGAACAGGACTAGGCACCCCCTGGGTACTTGTGTCTCCTGATTATGCAGGCGCTTGGTCATGGAGGGGACAGGAGGTGTTTGCTGCATGTCCCTGCTTGGGTCTGCAGAGTACATTGCTATCCTCTCTCCCTCTGGGAAGGGGCTCTTCCCAGGTATGCAGGGGCGAGAAGCTGGGCAGCAGGGGAGTCTGGGACAGACTCAGGCTTGATAGTTGGTATCCACGCAGGGTCTCTGCCACCTCTGGGTGAGAGAGCTGGGGCATCTAGGTTCCTCATCTGTGTAATGGGGACAGTAGTCACACCCACGCAGAGACTGGTAGCTTGTAAACCATTTCGAGCAGGGCCTGGAGCCGGGAAGTAGTCTGCACATCTTCTTAGTGAACTACCTGGCACATCCTCTGTGGCCCCCTGGCTCCCTGTGGCGCCTAGGGAGGTATAAGCCTCTGTCACTGGAGGGTTCTAGGCAGATGCAACAGGCAGGTGTGAGGTGTTCAGGGTTGAGGCATCCATCCACTTCATAGGTGCAGCCCCTGCTGTGGGTGGAAGGTGGAAGGTGGAGGATGAGGTCTCCAGAGAGCTGAGCATACTCAGGGGGCTGGCCAGGGTCCAGCCAATGTGTGGGGATGTTGTCACAATTCCAGACCCTCCCCTGTGGCTGGAGCTGCACGTTTGTGTGGTCTTGTGTACACTGGATGATGCCATGGTCATCCATTATCCTGCAAGGAAATGGAGGGGGTTGGAGGGTGGTATTGATCACACACATACACACCTGTGTCCCCCTGGTAAGTGGCAGGGCTGGGACAATGGTGGTGGTGGCTGCAGCCTTTGTCAGCTCTTGAGTTCTTCCTGAGTTGTACCTGGCCTCAGCCAGACCACCCCCCTCCCACTGGAAGTTCTCATTCAGCTCCAGGCCACTTCACCAAGTGCCTCCTGGTTCCTGGACCACATGGCACCTGCCCTCTGGGACCCTCAGTCTAGTCTTGCATCCAGTAAACTGTGTTCTTCATCTCATCCCCTTCTCATAGGGACCCAGACATGGAACTGCGGGAAGAGGCCTGGTCTCCGGGGCCGCTGGATTCTGAGGACCAGCAGATGGCCAGTCATGAGAACCCAGGTGAGGTGGCCTTGGGGAGTTATCAGCTGAGGACCCCCACCCCAGTTCCTGGGCCTCCTCTAGTTACTCCCCTCCTGGACCCCTGGGACTACCTGAGCCCTGCCCTACCCCCCACATTCCTAGCTGTAGAGAGAGGGACCCTGCCCTGCCTCCCAAGTTCCTCAAGCTGGATGGTCCTGGGACATCTGGGGCCGCCCCCTCCATCTGATTTTGTCTGTCTTGGGCCTCAGCCTGTCTGTGTCCCGTTTCTTTCCCCACAGCCCCATCCCCGAGGGGTGGACATTCTACCCTGTGCCAGCAGCCCCTTGCCCCTCCCTGGCAGGAAGCTCCTTAGACCAGTGGGCAGATGGGAGTGGGGGTGGGTGTGGCTGGGACCAAAGGAGCACCCTGTTGCTGACTTCTCAGGGAAAGCTGGCTGTTAGGGTTTCTGTATGAAATCTTTCATCTTTTAAACACTGGCAATAAGTTTTATTTGTTTAATAAAGCATTATTTGGGTTGAATATGCATTTGTGGGCTGTGTAGGGTTCCAGGGTTTATTTTCTAAAACCCTACCCCTCTGTGTCCCCAATCAGGGCTTTCCTAGCAGGGCCATCTTCAGACCAGGGAATAAGGTATGGACTTGTTAGCAAATCCATCCTACAGAGGCTGAGAAGAAGCAAGCACCTCCCACTTTGCAGGCTGCCTGCCCTCCTAGCATAGGTGGTAGGGCTGCAAGTAGTGGGATTTTCCTGTGCCAGCCTTGGCAGAGTTTGCCAACTGGCCTGAGGGTCACAGGACCTGGGGAAAGTTGGTGTTGATCTTATAAAGTGCCCTGGCCCCTTCCTCACTTACTTCTGAAACCCATGGAAGGAGGATGAGGAAGGCCCCTATGAGCAGAGGAGAAAGTGAGTTTTGGGGTGAGCTTTCTGCCCAGGGCATAGGGGTGCTGCATGTTACCTTCTGCTGCCAACCCTCCCTCCCCGTCCTGTTCTTGGCTCTTTAACCTTTCACAAATTAATTTTATAATCTTTTTCACTGTGGACATTTAAAATGTACTCAGCTGATGGGGCCCCCTTGCCCTCTAGCAATTGGCAGCACAGACAGGCTAATTTCTACCCTTTCGTTTCCTCTAGTGTTTTAGAGACCATGCCAACCTTCCTAAATTTTGCCCATAAATGCTGACATGCAAGGACTCTTTCTTTACAAAAACAAATCTACACAATGCTGACCTCATCTAAGAAAATGTTATTCCTCAATGGCATATAGTTCCCAGTCCCTGAAAATACACTTGATTGTCTCCAAGATAGACGGCTCTCTCTGAGTAAACTAATCTTTAATTTTAATCATCCAACTGGGTGTGGTAGCTCATACCTGTAATCCTAGCACTCTGGGAGGCTGAGGTGGGTGGATTGCTTGAGCTTGGGAGTTGGAAACTATCCTGAACAATGAGACCCCATCTCAAAATAGCTGGGCTTTGTGGCAGATGCCCGTAGTTCCACCTACTCAAGAGGCTGAGGCAAGAGAATCACTTGAGCCCAAGAGCTTGAGGTTGCTATGAGCTGTGACACCACAGCACTTTACTGAGGGTGACAAAGTAAGACTCTTTCTCAAAAAAAAAAAAAGAAAAAAAAATTATCATCCAGATCTTCATTCTCTTTATAGAAGGAGGATGTCTGGACCCCTTTGTCCAGTTCGCCATCCATGCCCATTCTCCCCCCTCCCCCTGGACACCCGGAAGGGCCCAGCTTGTGACTTCCGTGCCTCAGCAAAGGGTGCACTGGAGGATCCCAAGCTGTGGGTCAACCTGTAGCCCTCCTGTCACCTAATAGAAATGAATCCCCTGATGTGCCTGGTGGGGGTGGACATAGCAGAGCTTGCCCAGCTGTGTAGTCCATTTTTCTCTGGCCTGTTCGGAGGGATGTGAGGGCTGGGGGCAGGTGTGTGGAGAGGTGCCCTGCCAGGTAGAGAGAAGATGAATAATGGGGCTCTTATCCCAGCACATCAGGACAAGTCCCTACCTGGCACCATTGGCAGAATCAAGTCCAGCTCCTCCGCCTGGCTTTTGGGGTTTTTGGACTGAAGGGGCATCTGGCAACTTCATTATCCACATGGTGTGGGTGACCCAGGGGATGGTGGAGGCTGAGCATGGTAGCTCACACCTGTAATCCCAGTACTCTGGGAGGCCTAGGTGGGTGGATCTCTTGAGCTCAGGAGTTCAAAGACCACCCTGAGCAAGAGCAAGACCCCAGACCCAGAAGACTGGCAAAGGTGGAGTGTCAGCAGCCAGTGCCTGAGGCTGGAGGTGCTGAAGGAGAGGTACCTCCCTGGCTGAGTCACCACTGGGCACAGAGAGGCCTTCCCACACCAGGCATACCTCACCTGTCTCTCCCTTGACTTCTGACTTACCTGTGCCTTCCAGCACCTGCTCTCCAAGGACACCCAAGGTGTGGCCACTTCTCACCTGGCCCTGGGGCCTCCCAACAATCTCTGCATCCACCTTGGAACCCTGCCTGAGTCCAGGATGACACCACCAGCTGCAGTGTGGCCCTTTAATCTTCCTGAATTCCTATGTAAAAAACAGCAATGGGAGCAAAACCCAAGTCCCCTGGACCACACTGGGAATGTTACTAGGGCCTCAGGTATCCAGATGAATTGGCAGAATACTGTTGGATGGGGATAAACAAGCCTTGTGGAGTTAGCATCTGGCTGGGAGGAAGCAGAGGAGGAGCCCCAGAATAGTCACCAGTTGTGCACAGGAATGTGTGGCAGGGGAGTGGGGCTGGTCACTTTGAGACCCCCAGCTGAAGTGGGAGGTATTTTGCTCAAACCAATATGGGGAGGGATGCTGGTGGAAGGTCCAAAGGGGCTGGAGCAGCCTGGGCTCCAGGGTCTTAGAATCGCCCTCCATGCTGGGACACCACTCAAGGAATCAACATTGAGCATGGCCGTCCTCACTGGGGAGGAAGGAAAATGGGGACAGTGGGCCGGGACAGGAAATCCAGGTGAGCAGGCAAAAACATCTGCAAAGTTAGAACAGCTGCCTGGACCCTGGACCCAGCCTCCTCCCTGAAGCACAGGGAAACTTACAGATAAAAATGAGCAATAGGAAAACACTGAATTCAACCCACCACCCACAAAAAAAGTTTAACATAGAAGAAAACAAAGGAGAGACTGGAAGTCCACAGACAGGCCAGAAGTTCATCCTCCACGAGGTCAAGTCTAGAGTGCATGCTGGTGTGGCACATGAAGAACAGCATTCTCAGAATGAGGGCACTGGGCAGAGACAGAAGAAAGCCCAAGTCATTCCAAAGTGAGGGCTAAATGGGGAAGCTCATGAGTGAAGAAAAACACCTTGTACCTTAAAAAGAAAAAAAAAAAATTAAGGTGGAAGCTGTGCTTGGTGGTTCACACCTGTAATCCCAGCTCTCCGGGAGGCCTAGGTAGGCGGATCCCTTGAGCTCAGGAGTTCAGGGACCAGCCTGAGCAAGAGCAAGACCCCATCGCTATTAAAAATAGAAAAACTAGCTGGACGTTGTGGCAGGGGCCTGTAGTCCTAGCTACTCAGGAGGCTGAGGTAGGAGGATCACTGAAGCTCATGAGTATGAGGTTGCTGTGAACTATGATGCCATGGCACTCTAGCCGGGGTAACAGTAAGACCCAGTTTCTAAAAAAAAGAAAAATTTGAAGGTGAAAAGGAGAATCATTTTATCTTATTTTTTAATTAAATCGTAGCTGTGTACATTAATGCAGTCATGGGGTACAGAGTGCTGGTTTTATATACAATTTGAAATACTTTCATCAAACTGGTTAACATAGCCTTCATGGCATCCTCTTAGTTATTGTTAAGACATTTATATTCTACATTTAGAAAAGTTCACATGTACCCTTATAAGATGAACCATAGC
>CAUYQV010107372.1:0-14343 GCA_963574575.1 Galagoides demidoff
CCATGGCATCACAGCTCACAGCAACCTCCAACTCCTGGGCTCAAGCGAGTCTCCTGCCTCCACCTCCCAAGTAGCTGGGACCACAGGCGCCCACCACAATGCCCGGCCATTTTTTGGTTGCAGCCATCATTGTTGTTTGGCAGGCCCGGGCTGGGGATTTGAACCGGCCACCTTAGGTGTATGTGGCTGGCGCCTTAACCCATTGAGCCACAGGCGCCGAGCCCCCACTTCGTTTTTCAAGTCCTACCTACAAGTTCGTACTCATTTCCTTCCTTTCCTGACTACTAGGCAACCTTCCTTCCTCTGAACTACTGAGACATTTACTTTGCATGTTACTTGTTTACATCTCTAACATTTCTGAAGCACCCTCTGAGCGGCAGGTCCAGTGAGGAGAGGTAGGCAGTTTCTTCCTTCACGGAACTCAAATTGTCTCCATGTGTTTTTATTTTTTATTTATTTATTTTTTTGAGCAGAACCTCAAGCTATCCCCCTGGGTAGAGTGCCATGACATCCCAGCTCACAGCAACCTCCAACTCCTGGGCTCAAGCGAGTCTCTTGCCTCAGCCTCCCAAGTAGCTGGGACCACAGGCACCCACCACAACGCCCAGCTATTTTTTTGGTTGCAGCTGTCGTTTGGTGGGCCCGGGCTGGATTCGAACCTGCCACCTTAGGTGTATGTGGCTGGCGCCTTAGCCACTTGAGCCACAGGCACCGAGCCTCTGTTTTTATATGCATCTGTCTCCTTTTCCAAGGAGCTATTCCTGAGGTCAAAAGTGATGCATTTTCGGTGGTGCTTGTGGCTTAGTAGGTAAGGTGCCGGCCGCATACATGGAGAGTGGCAGTCCGGCCCTGGCCAAACTGCAACAAAAAAATAGCCGGGCGTTGTGGCAGGCGCCTGTAGTCCCATCTACTTGGGAGGCTGAGGCAAGAGATTCACCTAAGCCCAGGAGTTGAAGGTTGCTGTGAGCTGTGACACCACAGTACTCTACCTAGTGTGACAAAGTGAGATTCTGTCTCTAAAAAAAAAAAAGTGATGCATTTTATCTCAATATTATCTAGAGCAGTGCCTTGAATGCAGAAGGTACATGGTGGATGTTCTCTTGGATGACTTGGCCTTTAGTCAAACTATTCCACTTTTCCCTGGCTTATATGTCTAAATCCCCCCCTTATTACTATAATTAACTCTAAAATGGCTGTTCCTGGTGCTATGATCCATTATTTCCTTGGCTCCATCTTCAACCCAGCACAAACAAATCTCTTATGTGTTGGAATACACAGAATAATATAATCTTTGCTAAGATACTAATTGAGGACTGGAGTATGGTCTGTTTCAAAGTGGATGTCTGGACTCGGGGCCCCTACCTCAGTGAGCAGGGCGCTGTCCACGTACACCAAGGCTGCCAGGTTTGAGCCCAGCCAGGGCCTGCTAAACAGCAATGACAACTGCAACCAAAAAATAGCTGGGCACTGTGGCAGGCACCTGTAGTGCCCAGCTACTTGGGAGGCTGAGGCAAGAGAATCACTTGGGCCCCAAAATTTGAGATTGCTGTGAGCTGTGACATAGCATTCTACCCAGGGTGACAAAGTGAGACTCTTAAAAATAAATAGAGGCGGCACCTATGGCTCAGTGAGTAGAGTGCCACCCCATATATCGAGGGTGGCAGGTTCAAACCCGCCCCCCGGCCAAACTGCAACAAAAAAATAGCCAGGTGTTGTGGCAGGCACCTGTAGTCCCAGCTACTTGGGAGGCTGAGGCAAGAGAATTGCCTAAGCCCAAGAGCTGGAGGTTGCTGTGAGCTGTGTGATGCCACGGCACTCTACTTAGGGAGACAAAATGAGACTCTATCTCTAAAAAATTAAAATTAAAAATAAATAAATAAATAAATTATAAATCAACTTTCAAAAAAAACAACCCAAAGTGAATGTCTGGGATTCTGGGATGAAGTCCACATCCCGGGCCCCAGTCTACCTACTCTGTCACCTGAGCTGACTTCAGTTACTGCTGGACGATAGCACAGCAAAGAGCTCAAATCACTGGGGATTTCTAGAGCTCAGTGTCAGAAGTCAAGAGATATGATCTGATATCTTTTCCACACTTGTTTCATAACTGACTTCTCTGCTCAGAAAAATAGCTTCGTGTTTGAACACACTTAACTGTTATCATCACTGATTTTTGTACAGCAATTAAGGGTTTATGAAGGGATTTCACAGTTATAAGCAAGGTAAGGCAAGTAATGTTATGCTAGATTGTCATTGATATTACTATTATTCTTACTGTTATATTACAGAAACTAAGATTAAAAAACATTATCTAGGCAGGGCATGGTGGCTCACGCCTGTGATCCTAGTACTCTGGGAGGCCAAGATGGGAGAATCCCTTGAGCTCGGGAGTTCAAGACCGGCCTGAGCAAGAGGGAGCACACATCTCTACTAAAAATAGACAAGATTAGCCAGACATGGTGGTGGGCTTCTGTAGTCCCAGCTACTCTGGAGGCTAAAGCAGGAGGATCATTTGAACCTAGGAGTCTGAGGTTGCTGTGACCTATGGTGCCGTGGCACTTTAGCCTGCATGACAGAGTGAAACTCCGTCTCAAATCCCCAAACCAAAAACATTATCTAATGCAGTGTAGCCAGGATGTAACATATCCAGGAAGCTAATAGATTGACTGACTCCAAATCTTGTGTTCTTCACATTACACCACACAGTTTGTTTTTACATAACTTCCCCTAAAGTCAACCTCAGCTAGCCCTCAAAGATTTTATTAGTGTGCAGAGAGAAAAGAGGCTTCTATACTCAGTCACTTTTTGACAAACCTAGTTTACAGCCCAAATTAAGTAATCACGCTTGGTTTTGAACACCAGACCATTCATTTAGGGAGGAACCACTGTGACTCCCAGATGGTTTAACACCAGATGTGCTTTTCAGGAGAGAAAAAGAAAGCTATTTCTTTGGGGGGTAGTTAATAGAAAAGAGAAAGAGATTAGGAAACCTAATATGATATTGCAATTGAGTTGATTTGTTAATTGTGCCTTTATTAGGAAATACTCATTAAACAAAATTATGGTGATGCAAAAATCAATTAGCTTGAGCTCTGTGAGGAGAAGATAATTGTTTTCATGTTGATGTAATAAAAAAGTCCAATATAATATAATCCAGGCCTGTTTATTTGTTCTATAATTTAAGACAGCTAATATAATTCTCTGAAACACCCTCGGAGTGTTTGCAATAGCTGGCTCCCATTTCTCCTTTACTAATTAGTTAGTGCAATTTCCAACTCATGCACAAGTGAGAACAGACAACATATTTTCGTTTTTAAAAAATAAATGTAGATGCACTTCATTTCTGCTCTTCTCTCAGCTCCTCACATCCTATGCATTTTACCCTGCCCTACCCCTTACTCTGCTGAAACCTTTGCATTCTCATCACCAACTTGCCCCCTCTCCTTTTTGACTCCCCCAAATCTGAATTCTCTCTCTGCCTTCTACCTCCTTCCCTCCCCCTTAACCCAGCATTTCCCTATATATTTTATGTATGAATATTTTCGGGATGAAAGGGTTGTGGATGGGAATACTCAAGGAGATCTTTGTTTCCACTGATCTCTTTGAAACAGAGACACGTCCAAGTTTTCTCAAGCACTGAGAGGCTTTGTGTAAGGATACCCATAAGAATACAGTAAAAGAAATCCCAGCTCAGTCTGGAAGTTTCTCCCTTGTTTCCCCCCCCCCCCCGCTGAGTCTCTCCCTTTAGTACTGATCCCTCTTTTCTCTCTCTGTGTCTGATGCTCTGATGCTGTTCCTTGCCTGGGATGATAATTTTTTGTGGATGGGGTTCTACCTTCCTTTCCTTACTTCTCTTGAATAGAGCCCTGCTCTTGGCCCTCAGATCTGAGATTGTCTCCTTCCTACGGCTGGATCTTTGGCTTGAATTGTCCCTTCCTCCCTTTTCATGTTGTGCTCCCCCTAGGAATGGGAACATCCCTGATAGCCTGAAGCTGGACTTCTGAAGGAGTCTTCCCTGGTGACTGAATGGTGAATGGCATAGGGTGGAGGTGCTGCTTACCAATATCCGGAATGTTGGGCTCATTGACAAACTCCTGCTCCCCCCCTCAACTTGTTCCTACAATAGTGTCAATGTTCACTGTGGAGTTCTCTACTTTCAGGGACCTCTGCTTGCCCTATAGGGCTACAGCAACTAAGTAGCAAGCTTCAGCCACCTAGGACACCTGGCACCCACAGAGAAAGATATTGGCTGCTGGTGTTGCTGGGCCTTCCACTCTCCCTGGGCGACGGCAGCAAGGCGGAGTTATGCCCCAGCACTGCTTGAAACTTTGTTGCCTGGAGGTGCCTGTAGCTCAGAAGGTAGGACACTGGCCACGTATACTGAGGCTCACGGGTTAGAGCCTGGCCTGGGCCTGCTAAACAACAGTGACAACTGCAACCAAAAAATAGCTGGGCATTGTGGCAGGCGCCTGTAGTCCCAGCTACCTAGGAGGCAGAGGCAAGAGAATCGCTTAACCCCAGGAATTGGAGGTTGCTGTGAGCTGTGATGCTATAGCACTCTACTCAGGGTGACAGCTTGAGGCTCCATCTCAAAAAAAGAAAAAAAAAAAGAATAAGCGGTCAGGCATGGTGGGTCAACCTGTAATCCTACACTCTGGGAGACCAAGGTGGGAGGATAACCTGAGCTCAGGAGTTCAAGACCAGCCTAAGCAAGAGCAAGACCCTGTCTCTACTACAAACAGAAAAAGTAGCTGGGCACAGAGGAGGACAACTGTAGTCCCAGCTATTGGGGAGGCTGAGGCAAGAAGATTGCTCAAGCTCAAGAGTTTGAGGTTGTTGGGAGCTATGATGTCACAGCACTCTACCCAGGTTGATGGAGTGAGACTCTGCATCAGAAAAATAAATAAATAAGAAGGAATAAATAAGCTCATGTTATAAAACACTCATGTTGTCTGGCACAGAATAGATACCAAATAAATCATAGTTACCATTAAAACTGTTATTATCACCAGCTTCCAACATGCTCCCTTCAAAGTACATGCGTGTACAGATACATACACAGACATCCCTAACAGAAGAAGAGCACAGCGTCTGCCAACTTGTAGGGGCATCCTGGGTTATCCAAGTATTTTCTCTTTCAAATGCACTAGCTTTTTTAGTTTCTGGAGTTGTCTTAGTTTTAAACTTGGATTCTCCAAGTTTGTATATATAACATCAGTCTGAGAAGTTTGTTAAAGACCTCCTTTCAAATTTGATCCAACTCAACTCGCACAGATTCTGAACCAGTACTTCTGGGTGGAGTAACAAGCATCTCATTTTCAAGTACACCAAATGGTTCTGATGCATGTGTAGCCCCAGGACCACACTTTGAGCAACAGTACCACTCTGAGTGAACCGGCAAGCACTGGGCACGGCTGCTACTCCACTCGTGTATAGAGTGAGCACCTTTGTGAGCCACTGTGTTAGGTGCTTGGCTATTATCTCACAAAATCTTCCCAATGATATAGAAGGTCTGGTGTTACTAGGAGTAATATGAGAAAAAATGAGACAAGCGAGACTTGGCACAGGTCACAGCACAATTAGTAAGTGGGGAGCCGAGATGTGAACCTCATCAGCCTAACTCCAGATCCCTGGCGTTACTCCCTTAAGTTCCTTTCTCAGAGCCTATTTAGATTTCCTATTTCAAGGTGAGTGTTGACAGTCCACTTGCCAAAGCCTAATCGTTTCTTCCTCTTTGCTCAGCTTGCTTTGATTGATCTCACCCCATTAGAGCAACAACCCCTTTAGATCTTTCTTCTTTTTCTTTTGTTTTTTTGAGACAGAGTTTCAAGCTCTTGCCTTGGGCAGAGTGCCATGGTGTCATAGCTCACACCAACCTCAAACTTGTGGGCTTATGCGATTCTCTTGCCTCAGCCTCCCAAGTAGCTGGGATGACAGGTACCTACCACAATGCCCGGCTATATTTTGGTTATAGTGTCATTGTTGTTTGGCAGGCCTGGGCTGGATACGAACCTGCCAGCTTGGGGCATGTGGCTGGTGCCCTAGCCGCTGAGCTACAGGTGCTGAGCCAAAGAACCGGAGCTGCAGGCATGGGGCTCTGCTTCCAGTCCCTGGGCACCTTCCTACCTGCACAGCCTCCTGCCTGTGCTTACCCAGAGGAGGTCTGAGAATCCGCTTAGATCTCAGCCCTCATCTTTCTTCATCCAACCTCTACCAGCTCACTCTCTTCATCAAAGGTTGAACATAAGCCATGATTCATGAAAGCCTGAGTCTGCCCACTCAAGTTCCCTGTAAATTGATGTAAATGTAAATTGCCTTGGTTTCTTTTGTCCTTTTTTTTTTTTTTTTTGAGACAGAGTCTAAAGCTGTTGCCCTGGGTAGAGTGCCATGGGGTCACAGCAACCTCAAGCTCTTGGGCTTAAGTGATTCTCTTGCCTCAGCCTCCCAAGTAGCTGGGACTACAGGCACCTGCCACAACCCCCAGCTATTTTTTGGTTGTAGTTGTCATTGTTGTTTGGCAGGCCCAGGTTGGATTTGAACATGCCAGTTCCAATGTATGTGGCTGGCGCCCTAGCCTCTGAGCTACAAGCACAGAGCCATTTTTTTTTTTTTTTTTGAGATAGAGTCTCAAGCTGTTGCCGTGGGTACAGTGCTATGGCATCACAGCTTACAGCAACCTCAAACTCTTGGGCTTAAGGGATTCTCTAGGCTCAGCCTCCCAAGTAGCTGGGACTACAGGTACCCGCCACAACACCTGGTTATTTTTAGGTTGCAGTTGTCATTGTTGTTTAGCAGGCCCCGCCACCCTAGGTGTAAGTGGCTTTTATCCTTTTTTTTCCTACTTTGATCTTACAACATCCCTGGGCAAAAAGAACATGAATTCCTATTACTGTTCTGTTTGGTTTTGTTTTAATTCATGTTTCCCTGGTAGCTGTCTTAGAAATCCTAGTTCAGCTACTTTATTTCTGTCTTTAGAAATTAGCATAGAATTGGGCAGCACCTGTGGCTCAGTGAGGAGCCCACCGGCCCCATAGAACCCGCCCCGGCCAAGCTGCAACAGAAAATAGCCAGACATTGTGGCAGATGCCTGTAGTCCCAGCTACTCAGGAGGCTGAGGCAAGAGAATCACCTAAGCCCAAGAGCTGGAGGTTGCTGTGACCTGTGATGTCAAGGCACTCTATGGAAGGTGACAAAATAAGACTCTGTCTCTTAAAAAAAAAAAAAAAAAGAGAGAAAAGAAGAAATTAGCAGACAATAGTTCCCTTAGTAACATTTCCCTCATCTCCTGAATTTTATAGTTCAGCATCTTAGTGACCTTGTTGTAACCCAGCCCTCTTTCCCCTGCCCACTCCTGTTCCCCAGCCTTCACCTGTTCCCCCCACCACCACCCTCACCTGTTCCCCTTGCCCACTTCAGCCCCTGTCCCGCCTCCTCCCTTCTCCCCCCGGAGGCAACTCCAGGCCCACGGCCCGTCCCTCCTCCCCCAGGGTGGCCGAGAACGTGCTTCCCAGCCACGTTCCCAGGCCCCCTTTTTCCCCCTAGCGTTGCCAAGAACAAGCTTCAGGTACAAGGAAAAAAAGTCCCAAGTTTCACAAAACCCCCAAGTTCTCAGTAGATGAACAATGGTGGAAAACTCACTGAGACTTGATTAATTACTGTTGTATAACCGTAACCATTGTGATATGAAATGTGTCCATTGTCAGCTGAAACTGTATCAATTATTGTTCCATTGTGCTATCCATGATTACCTGAGTTGTAACCCCCCTTAACCAGCTACGTTTCACTTCTGTAATATGCTTACACAAAGCCTATAAAAGGTAACTCACACTCTCACCGGGTGCTGACTGTCTCTCGGAGCAGCAGCCCCTGCAGCAGGTAAAATAAATTACCAATTAATTAACCTAAGTGGAGGTCTAAATCTATTTTTCCAGGTCCCCTAAGTTATTTCAACCTCAATTAAAGCTCCATATGTCAAAAAAGCTGCTAGAATCTATTGCTCTGAAAGACTTTTTAAAAGCCTTATGAGAAATTATCTGGTGTTTTTCTTACAACTTTAAAAATAACATTTTGAATCAAGTTCTTTTATGGGTTTAAATTTTCCTGACTCCCCAAATGAATGGTCCCCCGTTTATACTACAACAACACCAATTCTGTATAAAGTGGACACAGTTACATTAATTATGGTAACAATAATATGGTACAGCTGTTTCCTTTTATAAATGATTCTGAAATAGGGCTGTCTATGTTCTGTTTTTTGCCACTGTCACATGCCACTTAAACCTACCCCCAAAGTGTGTCCATGTACTATATATAAAGAGGGCACCCCCCCAAATATATACATTTTAAGAATGGAAATGATAATGTTAAAATTGTAACATTTAACATCTACCAATAACAAAAAATGAATACAAGTGATATTGAACCCCTCTAGTAATTGCAGAAGGCAAATGTGACTTAAGTTTACAAATTTAATAGTTTTTCCTTTCTTAAAATGTGTATACATTTTTTTTCATCCTATGTATATAAGTAGTACAACATAGCATTGCAATATTTATGTAATTTAAACTTTAATACCAAAAAATAACATCAAAGACAATCAATCAGCATAAACAATTCTATTGATTGCCAGGAATCTCCATTGTAAGCCCCGTCCACTGCTCCGAGAGAACCATCCACAGCTGGGACCACTGTGAGAAGGGCCACAGGTGGCTCCTGCTTCCTGGTGCTTACCAGCTCTCTGGGCAGCTGAAAATTCACATTTGTCAAGGAAATGGCTTAAAAGATGAAGTAGGAGTATTAAATCTCTTAAGTCAATTTCTCATAATCCACCTAGGTGTGTATTGGGTTATGACCACAGATATGATAGACTTATGCACTTGACTTATAAGAACATAATCCCCAGGGCTGGGCTCAGTGGCTCACGCCTATAATCCTAGCATTCTGGGAGGCCAAGGCGATGGATTACTTGAGATCACAAGTTCGAGACCAGTCGGAGCAAGAGCAAGACCTGGTCTCTGAAAAATAGCAGGGTATTGGGCCAGGTGCCTGTAGTTCCAGTACTGGGGAGGTTGAGGCAAGAGGATAACTTGAGCCCAAGAGTTTGAGGTTGCTATGAGCTATGACACCTTGGCATTCTACCAAGGGTCACAAAGTGTAACTATCTCCCCCCCCCAAAAAAAGAGAAGATAATCCCCCTATTTTGCATATTTGGTGAGCCTATGCATAGTAGTTTCAACTTTGACTTGATTATAGTTTCACTGTACCCAGAAATATCCTAATGCTCACTTTAGTCTTTTGTGGGTCCTCAAACCTTGGCAAGGTGCTGCTTAGACACCAGTCAGCTTTGAGCCACAAAAATAAAGTAGGTAGAGGTTAAATTTCATAACTTTTCCAATTTCTTCTTTTCCCATCCTTGCTTGCCTGTCCTAGCAGGAGCTCGTGAAAACTCTTCTGTTCTTCCCTGAATTAGCACGAAGCTCATTGTTATGCACAAGAGGTGGGGCCAGCCTTATGCCTATCTCTGAAAAATCTCTGTCTCCAATCCAATCTAGTCCAACTGATTGGTTCATGTTTGAGAGGAAGGTAGTAATACAGATTTATAGATTTTATTAAGTATGCACGATAAAAATTAGGAGGGAACCACTAACCAAAAAGAAATAGAATATTTAACTTAGATCCCTGGCTTACTGCATGGTAAGCTGGAAACTTAGTTGAGTTTCTACGACTGTCTCTTACAAGTATCTCTGGCCTACAGTTCAGAGAATGAGCTACAGTTACGGTGCTAGCTACGGGTTGCTGAACTTCAATTGGTTCTGTATGCAGGTTCATGGATCTCCTGTGTTTATTTAAGGCATTCATTAGGCCAAGAATGGGAAATTCAGAGGTAGGGTAGTAAGATTTGGGAAGACTTCAAGTATTCTGACCCCCAAATCCCAGCCCTTCCTCCTCTCTCTGATGAAGTTCTTTCTGATGTGCTTGAAGACTCTAGGTCTGGATGACCTCATCTGAGGCAGCTAACTTGCAAGAGGCTGCCAGCTTGCTTTGTGCCCCACACCTACCACCTCTCCTACCCGTACTGTGCTGTTCTGTGCTCCTTTTCCTGGACGTGAACTATCTCCTCCTGGGGTGAAATATTATTTAGCACTTTGCTGTGGGATCAGCTCTTTCATGATTCATTTCTAACCTCTGTAGAGAGGAATGGTTACTCCTCCTTTATGCCACGTCCATCTATACACACCATTTTATTGCTCAGATGTCATATGGTATAGTTTGCATTTATTTACTTTATTCCTTATACCTGAGCACAAGCTCTCTGAGATCACAAGTTCTTACATATCTCTATATTGTTGGCACCTGACACAGATAATTTGGATCAATGTCCTTGAAGAATATCATAGTTTATTTATGTTATTGATTATAATGCCTTTCTCTAAGTACTGTGCTTAAACCTTTTTTTTTTTTTTTAGACACAGAGTTTCACTTTGTCACCCTTGGTAGATTGCCATGGTGTCACAGCTCACAACAACTTCCAGCTGTTGGGCTTCAGGGGTCCTCAAACTGTTTAAACAGGGGGCCAGTTCACTGTCCCTCAGACCATTGCGGGGCCGGACTGCAGGCCCTGGGATGAGTCAGCTGCTAAGCAGGACACACAGCGGTGACAAAAACACCTGGCAGGACAGATAAATGTCCTAGGTGAGCTGCATGTGGCCCGTGGACCGTAGTTTGAGGACACTTGGCTTAGGTAATTTTCTTGCCTCAGCCTCCCGTGTAGCTTGGACTACAGGCACCCACCACAACACCTGGTTATTTTTTTGTTGTAGCTTGGCCGGGGGCCAGGCTTGAACCCACCACCCTCGGTATATGGGGCTGGTGCCCTACTCACTGAGCCACAGGCACCGCCCTGTGCTTAATATCTTAGAAAAGTAAATACTGATTGAATAAATAGGCAGATTGTTAGATGGATAGATAGATGAACAGTTATCTAAGTGAATGGATGAAGGAAAAGACAAAAGGAAGGCATGAAAGTTGTTTTAAAGTCTTGTGGAAGGGGAAACGTGCTTTTTTCATGATCCTCCAAGAGGGCAAAACTAGGTCCTTGTAAGTAATAACGTACACATTTTAGTTTAAACTATGGGAGAATATTCTAATCATTAGAGCTTCATAAATGGCATAGTTTGGAAGCAGTAAGCTTCTCGATAATAATTTTTTAATTGTACATTCATTGGGTAAGGTTGCCGACCAAGTCTATGCCTACTTCTTTGAACTTTTCCACTCCAGCCACCCTGGTCTTTTTGCTCTTCCTAATATGTGACAAACCGGTTGCCTCTTCTGGGCCCAAATATGTCATGCTACCTCTGCCTGGAATATCCTTTCTTTTCTTTCTTTTCTCTCTCTCTCTCTCTCTCTCCCTCCTTTCCTCCCCTTCCCTTCCCCTTCCTCTTTCTCTCTCTCTTACTTTCTTTCTTCCCACCACCCTCAGTATATGGGGCGCCCTACCCATTGAGCCACAGGCACCACCCTTCATTTCTTGTGGATCTTCCTTCTTGTCGGACCTTATCAGCAGGTCTCTGCTTGAGTGTGTTGACCAAAATTAAGGCCATTGGGGCAGAAATAATGTGATAAAGGTTTTGAAAGCCAAATTTGAGGATCCACCTGGGAAGACACACCAAGGTGGGTATGTTTCATAGTCTGTTACAAGTTGCAATGCTTTTATAAGATGATTTAAGAGAATGGAGGTAGGCTTGGTGCCTGTGGTTCAAGTGGCTAAGGCGCCAGCCACATACACCTGAGGTGGGGGGTTCGAATCCAGCCCGGGCCCACCAAAACAACGACAGCTGCAACAACAACAAAAAATAGCTGGGTGTTGTGGAGGGTGCCTGTGGTCCCAGCTACTAGGGATGCTGAGGCAGAAGACTCACTTGAGCCCAGGAGTTGGAGGTTGCTGTGAGCTGTGATGCCACAGCACTCCACCCAGGGGGATAGCTTGAGGCTCTGTCTCAAAAAAAAAAAAAAAAAAGAGAGAGAGAGAAGGGAGGCGGTCTTCTCATATTGGCGTTGTCTTTTTTCACTGGATAGTCATTGGCTTCAGGTAACAGCATTCAGGCTAAAATGTTATACATGCAAGACAGTCAGTTAAACTTCATGATTCTGAAAGAAATCAGCAAGCTTTATGATTTACAAACAAGTCAGTGTCCTTTTCAATGTCAGTAGATTACATATTAATCAGCATGTCCACAGTTTGAGGAACTCATGATAAGATTTGAGGGACTCACAGTAAGATTCTGTATTCAGGAATAGGATGTGAGCCAAGAATCATAAAACATTCCCCAGGAAGTTAATTTGGGAGCTGGCCAAATGTGCTGTGGAGGTCATCAAGTGTAAACTCAATAGAAAGGGCGCTTCTGATCACTCTATCTATACCAGTCTGCTTCCCACTCCCCATACGCTTACCTTCTTCACCTAATTTGCTTAATGTTCTGCACAAAATTTATCAGTTATAAATTTATTACCTGTTTTATCCATTATCATATATAGTCCAAGGTGAAAGAGATATTACTTGCTTTATTCACTGCTGTGTCCTTAGCCCCTAAGTTTCTAGCACTATAAAAGGTGCTGAAAAAATGTTTGTTGAATACATAAATTTCTGTAACAACTGGTTAATAACCCATTGATTCATTGGTTGCCCTCAGCACTAAATCTTGACAAACTTGCACAGCAATTTGATTTGGTGGCTCTAATAACCTTTTCCCAATTTGGTTGAAAATGAATCCCTTCCCTCCATCAAATCTCAGGTATTACTCCATCCCAAGAATCAGCTTTACAAAACAGCTATGTGTGATTGATAATGAAATGTCTTCCTCAGTAGGTCCTTGGTGTTGGGGATTTGAAGAACGAATTCACACACCACAGATCAGTGGTAAGACAGGATTTTATTAGACAGAAAGGAATATGAAGCAGTAAGAAGCACCAGAGCGTCTGGCAAAGGGGAAGACCCAAGTCAGAAAATCTCTCATGGGCCCTCTGTCTAGGGGTATATATTGTTTGGAGATTTACATTTTGGCTAGGATTTGGTAGGTGAAAAAATATCCTTTCAAAGTTGAAAGCAGTTCCTCCCCTGGGACAAGGTCAGTAGGTCCCTGTAGTTCTTGTCTATAGGGAAGGGATTAGTATGCATGTTCCCTACTCAAGGTGGCACCACCAAAAAAACCATCTCAGTCTGCTTCGTTCATGACCTTGTTAAAGCCCAGAGGGTGTGGTCTGGAAAAGGCAGCCTGTTTATGCTTGGAAATGGGGATTTGATTTCTGAGTTCACCTGGGCCTAGAGAATGGGGGGATCCCTGTCCAGACCTGAGTGGTGGAATCCTGCATCATGATGATACTTGAATGGACATTGGAAAGTCATTCATTCCTTCCTTCCTTCCTCCACCAATACCTACCTATCTTTCCAACATGTGTGTGGTTGACATATATCTTCAGAGATTCATTTCCTGTGTCTTCAAAGAATTGCCATCTTAAATTCTGCTAAAACTTTTGGATTGGCTTGCTAGATTTTAAGTTTAAATAAAAATATCCTATTAAGGAAATCATCATATCTTGTCCAGGAAAATTTTATAAATTATATAATTTATCTAGAAGCAATTGAAATTTTGGATGAAATTGGACAAGTGGAAGCATACATTTTAAGGGGCAAGGAGCTCTGCCTTGTATCACCGAAATCATGTATTGGAATTACATTATCAATTTCTGTTATAAGAAAGGGTAATAAAAGCAGACTCTTAGTGTTTGACATTTATTTGGATGGAGAGGCATAACTGTAGTACCGGTAAGTATAATGGTGATTTAATCAATATGTTGGTTCACAAAATGAATCCATTAAACTTCAGCTTCAGGGTTTGGGAAAACCCTTTTGAAGGAGAGCCATCGGTGGAAGGTAGATTATTCCAGACCAATGCAAGGAACAAATCTAGAAAATTTGCATTTTTAAAAGATTGCCAGACTGAGTCTGAAACAGGACAAGTTTCAGGTAGACAGAACAGCAAAAGTAAGGGCTCAGAGGTAGGGCTGAATCTAAGTGGGAAGAGTTGAGAGAGAATGTTGGCAATAAGACCAGAAAGACAATTTTAGGAGATGCTCTAACTCCAAATCATCTCTTTGCGACTGTTGTGACCTAGCCCTCACCTGTTTCCCCCCTCCAGCCCATTTCCCTACCCCTCCCTTCTCCCCCCAGAGTCGACTCCAGGAACAAGGCAAGTCCCTCTGTTCCCAGGCGCCCTTCTTCCCCCTAGGGTTGCCAAGAACAAGCTTCAGGTACAAGGGAAAAAAGTCCCAAGTTTCACAAAACCC
>CAUYQV010107374.1:0-14585 GCA_963574575.1 Galagoides demidoff
TAGTTGTAATTCAGCTCATGCACACCAGGTGGCATGCATGTTCTGAGTCTCTGTTACTCGTTGGTACAGGATGAACGCACTGTTCTAAAACCGAATGCTCCAGATGTCTTTCCAAAAGAAACGTATTAGTTTGCAATCCCAGTCATAAGAGATTTTAATCTATAGTTTTCTTTCTTCTGTGTTTCATTCTCAGGCTTACGTATCAATGCTAAAACAGCTTCATAAAAAGAAGTGCTTGATTTCTTTTATATTCTATATTCTGTAAGAATTTATGTAGTATTGGTACTATCTCTGTTTCTTCACTGGAAATTGAACTGTTTACACTTTTGTTGAGAACTACGTATTCCTAAGAAATATTATCTTTCATCTGGGTTTTCAAATGTATTTGTACAAAGGTATGCAAAGTAGTCTTCTTAGGATTTTTAAATTTCCTCTGTATAATAGTCATATCCCCTTTTATTTGTCTTGTCTATATTTTCTTCTTGTACTTTTTTTCTTAATGTATTTGGCCTCACTTCTATCATATGTCTTACATTACCGTGATTACGGTAATTACTGTGCATGTTAGGTATTTACACATGCTATTTGTATGCTTTACCATATTCTCTTTTTCTTACGTTTTTGTTTTTAAATTTATTTTGATATTTATGGCAGTTTCTCTTTCTATTTTAGAAATTGCATTTATATTCATAGGTCTTATGGTGCCCTCCATCTTTTAGTCTAATGTAGTCTTTTCATGTTTGGTCTGTTGCATTTTGTATGCTTTTACTCTCACTGATTGCCTAAATAATAATCAACAAGCATTTCCATGTTCCATTTTCTCTCTTTTCTTCCCCATTCTTTTAGCTGCCATCTTTCTACTTTCTCAGAGTATACAATGTTTGTTATAATTTTTTACTCGTGACCACTTTCTTGCTTTAGTCTTAGTCCTACAACTAAATACTTGAAATAACTCAAAATCAGGCTATCTGCTGTAATTTCTCCATTTACTTCTTAGATGGATAAAGCTTACACTTTAGTAACGTAACCACTGGGGCAGGGTAGTTTAAGATCCTATCATGGCTGAAATTACTATCAATACTATTTGTATTGTTAAGTCATAACTCATCTTTTTAAAAACTATTTTATTATTATTATTTTAAATTTCAGATTTATATCAGGACACAAATGATTAGGTTACATTGTTTGTGTTTGCTTGGTAAAGTCCAAGATTAAAGCCCTATACCCAGGAAGTGTGCTTTAGACCCTTACATTCTGTGCATTGGGTGAGAATTTTCCAGTGCCCTCCTACCTCCCCTTTCCCCCTCCCCTCCTCCTTCCCACTTGAACTTAATTGTGTTTTTCTCTCTTGGGGGCGTGTAGTTGTTTATCTATTGGTTTCATATTAGTGTTGAGTACATTGAATGCTTGCTTTTCCATTCTTGTGATACTGTTCTTCAACTCCCTCCAGGTTAATATGAAAGATGTAAAATCTCCATCTTTCGATTATTGAATAATATTCCATGGAATATATATACACCACAGGTTATTAATCCATTCATGGGTTGACGGGCACTTGGACAGATGAATGGCCAAAAAAAAAAAAACAAAACAACAACAACAACACACACCCACACACATGAAAAAATGCTCATCATTTTCAATTATCCAAGAAATGCAAAATAAAACCACCTTGAGGTAGCACCTGACCCCAGTGAGGATAGCCCACATCACAAAGACCTAAAGCTGCAGATGCTGGCCTGGATATGGAGAGAAGGGAACACTTTGACACTGCTAGTGTGATTGCAAATGTAGCCTCTTTGGAAAGAAGTATGGAGAATCCTCAAAGAGCTAAAAGTAGGCTCCATTTGATCCTCCAATCCCATTACTAGGCATCTACCCAGAAGAAAAAAACATTATTTTACCGTAAGGATACTTGCACTAGAATGTTTATCGTAGCTCAATTCACAATTGCCAAAATGTGGAAAACAAGAAAAATGAAACACAACTATAGCCTAGGATGAAGAAAGGGAGGTAAGGGAGAGGAGAAGGCAGGGAGGTGGGTCAATAGAGGGAGGGTTACTAGGGGGACCACACTGTGGAGCATATTGCAAGTACAAGTTGGATCTATCGGGTATAGAACACAAATGTCTTAAGGCTGTAATTGGGTAAATGAGGTGAAGGCTGTGTTGATTAGTAGGATGTAAGCACTCCAATTTGTACAAATAATCAACACATTGAATCCCATAATGTATTTGGGATACATTGGCATAATGTATTTATGATCTATGTACAAATGACTTAATTAAAAAATTCTTTTTACTTTGGTCAGTGAGAGCACAGCACTTTGTATCTAGCAGAGACTTTCAAAGTGTTTGTGCATTGGGTGTTACCCTACTTCTGTTCTTTTAAATCTGGAGAGGAATTTGTCAAGTGGACCAGCCTCCTGGGGAATGAGAGGTCCCAGAGAGCAGGGAGGTTTCATCCCAATGAGGATTTCCCTAAACAAACTCAGCTACTGATCACACATGTAAGCTGAGGCCAATTTATACCACCTAGTCCAGTAAATCCATCACATCACTACAGACAGTGAGAGAGCAGGTATCAGGTTAGGTATTCCAGACCAGGTGGCCAAAGTGGCCAATCCAAAGAATCACGAACTAAATAAAATAGTTGTTTGAAGTCACTAAAGCTTGTGCAGCACTAGTTAACTGATACCTCTTTCTATCCTTCATTCTTTCATATTAGTCAATATTATTTATTATTTTATTTTCTCTTCTCTATAAGTGTGTTTGCTAACATTTTTGTGTTTACCCTAGAAGTAATAACCTATGACTTAGTGTATAGTCTACTTGAAATTAGTACTTTTACCACATATTAAGCAATGCAAGTACGTGATAGCAGTTTAACTCCATTTATTCTCTCCCACCTTTTTCTGGTGCTATCTTTGTCATATATTTTATCTCTATTTGTCATCACCCCAACTAAACATTGTTACTTATTTGAGGGGTTGGCAAAGAACAGTCTGTGGGATGCCACCTGCTTTATTAATAGTGTTTTACTGGAACACAGCTGCTGTGCTTTTTAAACCTGCCCCCTCCAAAATCCAGGTGTTGCCGATGTGATAGTGTTAGGTGGTGGGGCCTTTAAGATTAGGCCAGGAGGACTCCTCACCTGTGAAGGGGATTAGCCTGTTTATGCTGGAGGTTGAAACTTTTGAATTATTTTCATGACTTTTTAGCAAGTTTCCAGGACACCAATATGTGCAGGAGTGAGTAACTCTGCACCACGCCATGCCACGTACCCTCAGGAGGCAGACGTATGTGAAAACTCAGACTTTGGTGATGACCTTAAGCAGTAGGAAATAAATCATGCCCACGTTACTACCATTCCAATAGTGGAATGTGAGGCATAAATAAGTTAAGGCTCTCAGAAAGGAGACTGTGCACAGCTTTGGTTAGCTTGCCCTTCCACCTCTGCCATGTAAGGACACACTTCAACCCCTCCGGAGTACGCACACCTCATTATACAGCAGAACCTGCTGGTAGCTTGGTTGTGGACTCCCCAGCCTCCAGACCTGTGAGAAAACAAATTTCCGTTCTTCATAAATGATCCAGTCTCAAGTGTTTTTGTTTTATTTTGTGTGGGGTTTTTGTAGCAGCACAAAGACAACATTCATGCCTGTTTATTTCTGGACCTTGCATGGCCGTTTCATACTATTAATACAACGGCAGTGGCTAAGGAGTTGTGACGGAGACTGTGTGGTCTGCAAAGCCGAAAATGTTGACTGTTTGGCTGGTGGGAACATCTTTGCTGATTTCTGCTCTGTAGAGAGTCTGTGGATTTTCAGTTTACCCATGCACAGTGTTCACATGTCTGAGGCATTTCTGCATGTTCAGCGTTTGCTTGATAGAGCTTTATTTCACCTTCATTTTTGATTGATACTTTTATTCTAGGTTGACATTTTTTTCTTTCATTATTTTGAAATTGCCATTTTATCGCCTTTGTGTTTCTATAATTTGTGCTGAAAAGCAGTAATTATCTTTGCGGTTCCCCGAGAGAAATGCATTTTCCTCTCTTTTCTTCGGCTGCTTTAAAGACCTTTCTTTTTATATTTGGTTTTCAGCAATTTGACTATAATATGCTCAGGTGTGATAATCTTTGTATCTATCTTGCTTCTGTTTTGCTGAGCTTCTTGTAACTTACGCTGCCAACTTTAATTGTATTTGGAATAGTCTCAGCTATTATTTTCAAATATTTCCTATATTATTTTTCTTCCAATTTTTCTCCTCATTTTAGTGACATATAGGTTTGATTATTTCACTATGTCCCACCTCTCTCTCTCTTTCATCATTTTTTCCTTTTTGGGTTTCAGTGGGAATATCTCTACTGACTTCTGTTACTCAGCTTACTTATCCCCTCATCTGTTATGTCCAGTGACTCATGCTTTATTGCACAGATAGTAACTTTTACAGTATTTTTGCATCATAGATGTTGTTATGTGTTAGTATTTCAAGAATTTCCCACTGTATACTTATGCTTCTGGAGTCGTTCCACGCAGCATGAATCTTCACTCCTATTTTTGCTATTTCTTCTGGGTGCCGTCTCCCCCCAGTACCATGTCTCCCCATGTGCTATTCAGTGCAGCACTGCCAGCCCTAATATGCTTCTTCTGTCCATCAATATTGCTTCTTTGTGCTCTATTACCCTAGGTTTCGCTGCAAAAAACACCCTCAGGGGAAAGCTGTGATTCTTTTTTCTCAAGAATTCCTAACCTTGTATTGCTTGCTGTCTGGTGCGTACAGACACTCATTTCATGTATTTTTCCAGTTTTTAATTTTGTTAACAATGGGATTGTGAGTTTGAATTGGCTACTTTGGTCAAAGCCAGCCAGAAAAACCCGCAAGCTAGTTATTGGTCTCTGAGTTGTGTAGCAGCGAGTGTCAGGGCTGGGGTTGGATGGTAGGATAGGACTCTGTTCCCGCAACTAACCTGGTAAATACAAGGCCTGGGCATGATCTTAAAAAACAATCTAGATACTTATTTCTAGGAAGGTTAGAAAAACTATGAATCCTGAATGAATGAAACATAAAAATAACCAGTTGTTAGAATGCTTTATTGGGCAGGACTTTGGTTTGAGGAATAAGCCCCAAATGCAGTTATCTGATTTGGGATCATAATTATGTTATGGTATGTTTCAACCAATCATGTTATTGGGATGATTCAACTCATTATTCATGTGTTTAGCTAGAGGGTCTTCATATTGTTTCCACAGATAAGGATCAGTGGGTGGCAATTCTGAATGCAAAAGGAAGCATGGCCTTGGGAAATTACAGATTTGCTTTTAGTTGATGAAATTAGATCATCTGATTTTTTTTTTAAAGAGAGATTTGAGTAATAAGGTGATTATGGAGTGACAGACAACCATTTTGCTTAACTGGAATTTCTCAATAAGAAATAGAGCGAATTCCCCTGATCCTCCACATCAAAGATTCAGTCGAGTTAAAGAAGGGAACCTCTAAGATTGAAGTGCCCTAATTAATATAGTGCTTATTAGTTAGAGACTTCAAAAAGCTTCTGTTTTCAAGGTTTTAGAAGCACCGCTGATGACCTTACTATGTCTGATCACGCACATCTTCACCTCACCTGCCACTGGGGAAGAACAAATTTCAACTCTGATCTGCTAGCAAAAGGTATTAAATAAACGAATATTTCAAACAGCGGGCTCCTAGGCCATTTTTCCTTTGAGTGTGTGACAGGAACCAAACAGTAAGTTTTCATAAAATCATTTTGCTCTTCCTAGTACAGAAGCACTTGTAGGCCTCTCTGTGCCATCTGCTGTCCACTGTAGGCCCGGGAAACAGATAAGGGGATGGGATCTACACTGAGAAGAATGGAAGGTCACTCTGCCAGAAAATTGGGCACGAGTGAAAAAAGGTGAAAGGAGATTTAGTATTTGGCAGGCAGTCCTGTAAATACGGAATGAGAGGCAAGAGTTCGTTTGGGTTTGTACTACCCCTAAGGCTGGTGTGGGAAATACTATTTGTTGTCTACCTAACATCCTATTTATTTCCTTTTCTCACAAAGAACATCCCAGTGTTGTGTGTTGTTTGGAGCAATGTTTGCAAACAAATTTCTCACTTTGTAGACCTCCCCTGGAGCAGGTCTGGATGATGATGTGTAAATGGATGTCAGTGGAGAGTTTAGGGGAAAACCTTGAAGTGACTCACCAGTGCAACCCCTTCCTCTTCCTTCCCTTCTCTTGCCTCGAATATGAACACAGTGACTGACGTTGAAGCAACCCTCTGTGACAATGAGAAAATGATCCAGAAAATTAGAGCAGAGACCTTGACAATGTTGAGTTTCCCAACCAAGGCCAGCCGCCACCTACCATCAGCCTTGTTACATGAGAAATTGATACACGGACTTAAGTAATGGATTACCTTTTCTGAGGCTGAGTTCATTGCTAAATATCACTGGTAGACATTCTCACTATACAGATGAGAAAATCGTGTCACAGTGAGTTTAAAGAACTTGCTCAAGATCACTCAGATAGAAAATGAGATTAAAATTGATGAGGGTGCTTGCGGGGGCTGACTTGGAGAGATGGGCTTCAGAGCTCACGTTGGTAAGGAAGGTATTTGGGGAGTATCTCTGGAGAGTATGTGAGATACTAAGAGTGAGATTTTGGAAAAAAAATAGGACTTTTGAGTTTTGCTTTTCATTGGAAGTATATTTTCCTTTTGGCATTTCTTTCAGACTGTGGCAAAACTTTAGATAGCTTTCATTTACCTCTTGGTTATTGAGCTATGGTTCATATTTTAATAATAGAAACATGAAAAGCACTTGGTCGCATACCTGGCACATTTCAAGTATTCAATAATATTGGTTGTTACAAATATAAAAATGATAATGATGAATACTGCACAGGCTTCAAGAACAAAGCAAAGCAATGAATTAACTTGAAAGCATCTTTGTTTCAAATTTCCCTGACTCTTAGAAACACAAGGTAGCATTCCATATTATCATATTGGAAGATCTATAAAATATTAATGGTTCAACAAATAGTTACTGAATGACTATGTATAAAATTTTGTGGATAATAGTTCTGTGAATGAGATAGCCTTGTTTCCTAAGAAGCTGAGAAACAAGTAGGAGACAGTATATTTCATAATATTTTATACTATAATAATATATGTTTCAATTTTATATAATATACTCTATCTCAATATTAGACAGACTTAAAGGTATAATTGCATTATGGGAACACAGAATTATAAGTGATCAAAAATGGGTGCTCAGGGGTAGGAGAAGTTGTTACAGAGGAACTTCATTTTGAGTTGGAGGTTGAAGGATAAATTATATACAAATAGATGTCAGAGTAGGGATGGCGATGAGAGGCATTCTAGATTAAACAAACAAGGAGTGGTGGGGAAGAATGCTAGTTGTTTGTTGATGCTGGATTGCAGAATGTGTGGAAAGATTTACAAGATCATGCTCTTGGAAAGCAAAGCAGTATGGTCTTAATTTGATATAAAATTAGGATAATTTTTGCAGTTGAAAAAAAATAAGCACGTTAGTCTTTTAGGGGGGAAAAAAAACCTCTTACAACAACGTGAGTGTTGATTTGGCAACTGGGAGATGAGTTGCAGGAGTAACCAAACCCATACTTATATAAGCAAATGGTTTTCTTAAAGCTGGTTGCTTTCAGATATAATATAGCAAGTTACTATGAAACCAGTTTCACTGAAGAACATTGTGGTCCAGAGAATTTGAATAGCTTGACTAAAATGACACAGATGGCACACAGATATGTGTGTAAGACAGAGGATATAAGACAGTAAGTTTGTTGAGATGATTTGGGACATAACTAGGGATAAAGCAATGGGAATCATCTAAACAAGATGAAGAAAGAGTTTTTGAAAATTTTCTGGGAATTAAAAGGAGATGCAAAAAAAATAAATAAAATAAAACTTAACCTGATGTTTCCAGTCTCGGTGATACAGCAAGAGGTGCACTTTCCTAAAGTGGACTTACATGGGGTGTGTTTGGATGAGAGGTCACCACAATACAGAAATAACCAGTGGGAAGTTGAAGGACAACCAATGGGAGGGAGCTCTATGGAAATAAGATGCTGTGTGGAGGAAGAAGGCAGGAGGCTGAGAAACCATTGGAGACCTTGGGGGATGCCTCCATGTGAAGAGAGGTGAAAGAAGCTCTTTAAAAATGTGGTCAGATAGATTATGATTTTTCATATATTCATGATGAAATAGATGAAACATGATTGCTTTTAATTCTGGGAGGCTGAGGTGGGCGGATTGTCTGAGTTCACAGGTTCCAGACCAGCCTGAGCCAGAGCGAGACCCTGTCTCCAAAAGTAGCTGGGCACTGTGGCGGCACCTGTAGTCCCAGCTACTTGGGAGGCTGAGGCAAGAGGATTGCTTAAGACTAAGCATCTGAGGTTGCTGTGAGCTATGATGCCACAGCACTCTCCTGGGGGCGACAAAGTGAGACTCCATCTCAAAAATAAAAAAGGCTGTTTTTGTTGGGTGCAGTTAGCATTATGTGCCAATTATGGGGGTGCAGCTACTCAGGTTGAGGCGGGAGGTTCATTTGAGCCTTGGAATTCAAATCCAACCTGGGCAACCTAGTGAGACCTGTCTCTAAAAGGGAGGGAGGAAGGAAGAAGCATGTTATATAATCATTCAGTTTATTGGCTCCTGTATTTTTCTCATTGTTTTCTCATGCATGTACACCTTTGATTTAGCTGTGAAGGCATTTCCTTTGAAAGTGACCAAATCCCAGTGAAAAATGTTGTCTGATTTTTCCAGGAAATAAATATGGGCTAAAAAATGACAAGACAATGAAAAAAAATTGCTCCAGAATAAAAAGAAAAGATCTTTGCAAATCAACCTCATTTTCTCAGGCAAAGCAAAGAAAACCCGGGGGTGGGGGGAAATCTCACATTAGTCCTACATATTTATCAGTGTATGCGAAGTCGACTATCAATTAAAAGAAGCAGGTGTTTTGTCCTGACACAATCTGTCAATGTCGCCTTGACTGCAAACAAAACCACACCAAAGAGCTCTGTCTTAGCCCCATCCCTCTCTCCTGTCCCCCTGAAAAATAATTCTTAGAGATTGTTTTAGTAAATAAGCCGCTCTTCCATTTCTCTGTCAAGCACAGAGAATGTTTCCTGGCCTGGCCTTGAATGCTTAATTTCTGGACACATCTGTTTCTCTTTAGGAGTTTAACTTTTAAAAGTAACCTTTCAGAAGATGAAAGGAAGGCATGAAACATTTTCATTTTCTTCAAGAATCTTGTTTCTCTTCTCTCAGGAGACAATTGCGCCGGGGAGCCGTCTGCTTCTCTTTAAAGGAGAGCTACTTGTTTCATGTAAAAAATAAAGAAGGGGAAAAACAGGTGGTTTGTAAGCAGACAGGCACCTCAAACAGATTTTCTTTTAATGTGTGCCAATTAGTTGACCAAGAGAGTCTAAAGTTCCTGTTTGTTTCAGAAATATAAAACAAAACTCTGATGACCTACCTACCTGTTCCCCGAATGTAACTCCCAGATCCATTTTCCAAGTCTAACTTTCACGGTTACCACTTTAGTTTCCAACACTTGTACTTTCTCACTCAAAATGAAAGAGCAAGAGGAATAATTGCAAACATAATTACGGAGTGAAGGGCCCTTTATGTGGTGTGTAGTTAATTACAGCTGCCCAATTACGCCTCTAACGGCAACCCCTTGTACTCTCCCTGCTTTTCTCCTGTTATTTAAAGATGTTATTGAAAACTATTGGAACAAATTGATTTTCATATAATTAGTACACTCAAATCAGATGATTTACCAGATCGTAATAAATTTGTTTTATAATTTATCCTCCCCTATGATTTGTGCTTTTAAGTCTTTTGGAGACTCTTGGGAGAACGATACGCTTTATTTTCATATTAGTCATCCTGTATAAAGCTCCTTACAGAGCCTACAAGGCCCAGAAGGAATTACTGCCTTCCAGTCCATTACGAGGTAATGGCTGTGGCCGGCCAGATCAGCAGTCAGAGGGGTTTTGGCCCCTTAGGTTTTTTATATGTCTGTGCTAACTGGAAACATTAGTATTTTCTTTCTTTCTTTTTTTTTTTTTTTTTAATAATATTTCTATCTCTCCCTCTTTCTTCCTTCTTTTGTTCCCTTCCTGGAAGGCAGCCAGGTTTGGACACAGGTGAGGGGGATACGGAACTGGAGTAGTGGCCTCCTGGAGTGAAGTCCCCCAGGAGGAGGGCAGCAGCCTGGTGCAGTCAGGAGACTGAGTGAAGACATCTAATTAAAGATACTGGGGGTGGTTTCTTGCTGTTGGAGGTGGGAAATACAAATATGCAAATAGAACAAAACTGGAAGAAACTTTCTTTTGTTGTACTGGGATGGGTGAAAAGATTGGCGTGAGTTCCTGTTATCAATACACGTAGATACAGAAGTAAACACAGATGGCAGGGAAATCTAGCGTCCACAGGAGCAGAGGGCCAGCAATGCCCAGTAGCAATGAGCCCCCATGGTGCCCATTATCTTGTGTTCTTAAGACCATAAGAGGACCAGGGAGGAATGGCTGGATTCCAAGCAGCCTTGGAGGAGCGGCTGATTCCAAGGCTGCAGCAGAGAATAAAACAGCCCGTGGCACTGTGTTGTGTCAGAAAGTAAGGACCTGTCCAGAGAAGGATGGGGACGGGCCAAAGGACCCTGAAGGCAGACTGAAAGTGCTCTAGCAAATGGGGGTGATTCGAGCAACCACCACCAGCCCCACAACAAGATGACACTAGCAGTGGGGTACTGCATACCGTCTACTGAACAAATGGTTCTCCATGATGTAAATAATGAGGAAACAAAGGGAACAGAGAGAAAGTTCTTTCTTCAGGGTGGAATGTAACAAAGGTGGGAGGGATGACAGAGTTAGAAAAGAACTGGCCCCAGATGTTAAAGTCAGTGAGTAAACGAGGAATGAGGAAGACAATTTGACACGGTCTCTGAGCTTCCACCCACCAACGCACTTATTCCCTATAAATAAAGAGGGTAACTGTACAAAGGTGAAGCCTGGCAGACGTTATCTTAATCCAGTGATCAAAGTTAACATTACCACTTCTGGGACAGATCAATACCTCTGTACCACCTAGAACATTTTAATGAGAAGAGATTGCTATTAATTTTGTAATATTGCAGCCAAAGTGCATAATTTTGGTCTCAGGATGTGGAACAATCCGATAAACCCCAATTGAGAGGCAGCCTCTAAAATGACTGGCTTATAATCCTCACGAATGCCTCAGTCTGACTCTTATAGCACAAGGTGTCTCTGGGGTAATGGGTGATACACATGAAGGAGGGCTGGGAGTGAAAGGTATTTGAGATTCACTTGTACGATTCTTAGAAATTCCCTGAAAATATGATAGATCTTTTTCAAAATGAAGGTAATAAATGATGTTAGCATAGCACCACCGTTATGGCACTGTCCTTTGTATATAACAGGGCTACTAATAAATAGTTATCCGTCAATGTCTACGTACTACATACTAGAGCTTATGCTCAGTGAAGAGAGAAACCCTATTTATGGGTAACTTCCAGCGGGGGCTCAGTAAATACCTGTTACATTTAAATAGGTCTGTGACCGGCTGTGTAAATAGTACTTCCTCATGATATGCTCCATGGACAAATGACTTGACAGTAGGTGGAATCTTAACAGTGTTCTTGTTTTGGTAGCAAAAAGCAATGTCCATTTTATAAAAGCCTTCATGGAGGGGGGCAATATGCATCATGGTTCTGCAGGGTCATCAAGGAAGGACAGATCCTGAAGGGAGCCTGCCTGAATGAGAATCCTGGTCATGAACTTGAATGTGGTTCCAATGAACTTCAATGTGGTGTAGGCCTGGGCAAGAGGCTTTCATTTCTGAGCCTTTGCTTCTTTCTATCTGAAATAGGGTGCTAACCCATGAAGGCCATCCTCTCAGGGACCTGGGTGGTTGGAAGGGAGATAAATATGACTGCAGGGGATGCGTAGGAAGTACACAGAGAATTCACCTCTGCTGGCTTTAAGATATACATAATATATGTGGTGCACAAACACCAAGGATCTTTGCAGTCTTAGGTTTAACAAACGGCAACACGGTAATCACAGACAAGAAAGGAAAGGACCCCCTAATACCAATGCTAATGTTCATTCATTCATTAGTTATTATTTACCCTTTGTTTACTGACTGCCTGCTGTATGCCCAGAGCTGTTCTAAGGATATGTCCATGAGAAAAACATTAAATAAGTATTCTGAGTGTTGAACAGGTGATCTGAATGATTTCTCTGGCATTCACAGAGGTTCTGATCCTGTCCTGAAGAAGGGTCTGTAAGATGTACTTTTTTAAAAAAATTAAATCATAGCTATGTATATTAATGCAATCATGGGGTACAATGTACTGGCTCTATACACAATCTGAAATACTTTTATCAAACTGGTCAACATAGCCTTCACGGCGTTTTCTTAGTTATTGTGTTAAAACATTTATATTCTACACCTGGTAAATTTCACCTGTACCCTTGTAAGGGGTCTGTAGGTGTGGGCCCACCAACTACTCTCCTTCCACCCCCCCGCCACCCACCCTCTTTTTTTTTTTTAAATTTAAGATTACTATGAGGGCAGAAGACTCACTTTTCACAACTGCTTCTAGATGCTCAGTTTTATTAGCACTTCTACCGGTCACTAGTAAACACACATTACTAGTAATATCATGAAGGCATTTGCTGTTACCTCATTGCATCCTTACAACAACCCTATGAATCAGATACTATTCTTATTCAGTCTCATGAGACTTAACAAGAAATTCATGCCTTGTTCCTGGTCACACAGGTAGTAAGAGGCAGATTCAGGACGCTGACCCTGTTCTGTCTGACGCTAAAGCCAGTCAGTGCTAGCCTGCCACCTTGTTCTTTTCAGGAGGCAGAGCTTGGGACTTGGGGACATTACAGAGCAGACAAAGCAGAGGAGCAGCCTGGCTGCAACGAACAGCGGGACACAGTGGCTGAGGCTGAGGCTCGGTGCCTATCTTTAGTCTTTAGGTAGGGTTACCTGCTAACTCTGGGTACGGAGCACGCCCAGCTGAGTTCAGGAACACATCAAAGTCCCTGAATCAGTGATGGAGACCCCAAAATAAATGCGACAGGAAAAGATGATTAAATAACAAATGAATGTTTGACAAAAGAATTATCGTTATTATTGTTTGCCTCAATACTAGACTACACCAACATACTTTAATCCCCACAGGTACACACGTAATGCTCCACCTCAACCCATTACGGGAAGGGGGGAGGGATACTGCAAGAACTCGAGGGTCCGCCCGCCCTCACTGCCTTCACAAAGTTAACTGAACCATGATTGCTTTCTGTGAGGTGAAACTTTACTGTATTCATGCCAAGTAGATTTCTAAGTGCAGTCTTTCCCCTCTCAGGCATTCTTGTTACCAATAAACAAAGGATAGCCAAAAGCTTCATCTGTGAAGAGCTCATGATGCTGGGATTCATTATTTTTTGGTATCTTTTTTTCTTTTTCTTTAAGCAAAACTCTGTGCAAATGTATGTCCCTCTTGGCCTCTCTCTCAGTCCCCTTTTGTCAAAGAGCCATCAGTTTTTACCTTCTAATGAATCAGAGGCCTTGTCTTCAGAGGATTTCAGATAGCTTTCAAGTTGGTAGGTTTTGTGCTTCAGTCGTGATAGCCCCAAGGTAAAAATGTGCAGGAGTTGCAGAAACAAGTTCTAGAGGAAGTTTCTGGAGTGAACAGAGAGAATGCCAATCACAGGCCATCTTGGGTGCCAAGCCCTCTCTCAGAAACACATTCTGATGAGGAGGAGTCCGCCTCTAAAGACTTAAAAAGATGTCAGAAGAGAAATTTGGTATTTAAGGCCTTATTTCTTAAATAGCAGAATCCTTTATAATACATGTTAATTCTTGGGCTCCTCCAGACAAATGAATCAGGACTTTTGGGAATTCTTGCATTTTTAATGCACATTTAAGTGTGAGCTCTGCTCCTTTCAGAGCTGATGTGTGTTGCTCATAATGCTTTCTGTGAGCAGCTGAAGCTGGCCCGGAGGGCTCACTGCCCCTCTACCTGAAGACTCCAGATCATGACCCTGACAAAAACAGCAAGAAGCTCTTTCCATTGCATAAAATAGCAAGGCACATACGTGCCAGGTGCTACATGTTCCATTGAATTCTTACAACTGTATGATTCAGGTACCTTTCCCCTCATTTTCTCATAAGAAAATTGGGACTAAGAGAAGTATGTGACCTGTCCAGGGTCACAAAACTAATTCTCAAGACAGCTGGAGTTGGAACCATGGACTATGTGATTCCTGAATGCTTTATTCCATATAGGCCAGTGGTTCTCAACCTTCCTAATGCCACAATGTATTTTCACTGTTAAAAAGGGGTCTGGGCAATTGAAGCAACATCAAAAATATACTACTGGGACCTCCTCAAATTAAAAAGCTTCTGCACAGCCAAGAACACAGTAAGAAAAGTAAGTAGACAACCCTCAGAATGGGAAAAGATATTTGCTGGTTATGCTTCCGACAAAGG
>CAUYQV010107375.1:0-30359 GCA_963574575.1 Galagoides demidoff
GCCTGTTAGGAACCAGGTCACCAAGTGGGGGTGAGCAGCTAAAGCTTCCTCTGTGTGTGTTTTCAGTCACTCCCCATCACTCCCGTCACCACTTGAACTTCACCTCCTGTCAGATCAGCAGCAACATTTAAAATTTGCATACATTTTTTTCTCATAAAAATGCAAACCCTATTGCAAACTACGTATGCAAAGGATCTAGGCTGCATGCTCTTTTCGAGAATCTAATACCTGGTAATCTGACGAGGGGCTGAAGCAGAGATGGTAGCACTAGGGACTGGCTACAAATACAGATTATCCCTAGCAGAGACTTTTGACCATACAAAGACTATAATAAATCACTTCTTATAGACTCATATCAAAACCACCAACTCCCTAAAACCAGTCTGTGGAAAAATTGTCTTCCATAAGACCAGCTCTTGATGTCAAAAAGGCTGGGGACCACTGAAATAAAGTATTTTATTTTTAATTTTAAAATTACACTCAATTTCCATTAAGGATAAACCCTTATAGAATACCTTGCAACTCAGGTTCTAGTATGCCCATAATGAGGTGTATTTTATCCATGTTAAGTGTTTAACCTTACATCGAGTTGAGATTAAATACATAAATCCCTGCTGAGGAGCTTGAAATGGCTAGGCAGTAATGTATCTGAACCCCTGCTGTCCAGAGATGTATAATGCTATTGGGAAGAAAGTTATTAGTGTCATGCTGGGAGGTAATCTATTTTCAACTCTGACCCCCTACCTACAAAGAGAAAAAAATGTACCTCTCTCCTTTGCCACAGCATAGGAGAGATAAGCCCCCCTCAGATTATGGCAGAGATTATAGTCACAAAAATGTGCTAGAATTTAGCAAGAGAAATACAGGTAGAACAAGCTGCAGAGACCTTTTCTTTGCTAAGAGAAAAACTAACTGCTAGCATTTTGTTCAACATATTGGAGAGAACAAAAATTTATGGAATAATTTGCTAAAATGTTACATAGGATGAATTTTGAGAAAGTTTATTTAGAGACGGAATAATGTACACATGATAACAAAGGCCTTGCTAAAGAATGTGGTCAAGTAAGCAGATGTCCCCAAAATAGAGCAGCATAGGACATAAAAGATGAATTAAGATAGGTGTAGATCTTACTACAATGGAAACCACTTTTTATAGTTCATGATTAATTTGGAGAAAATCAAAGTTGTCTTAAAACCCTATGACAAATACACACACGTGTACACACACGCACATATGTACACACACACACACACACGCACATCTGAACTTTATTTAGTAGAATGTAAAGATAAATAGATTGCACTTACCAAGGGACTTCTCTTTGGTCCCAGGGTCACATGCTGAAAGGGTTTTGATGAGGCAGAGGAGTAGGGCAAGCGAGTTACAAATATAATGGACATACTTTGATTTATGTAATGAGACTCTTTTAATAACAACCAACCAAAGGTTGTGCAAATTACATTGATAAGATCCTTCTCTCCAATGGACGTGTTGTGTGGCAAGCAGAACGGTGAAACTAAGGACACAGATACAGGATTGTCAGTGAGAAATGATAATGGAGAAAAAACACAAACATTTAGAGGAAGTATGGCTTTTAGGATAGGAAACCTAGAAAAAACATACATACAGGTCTATTCTAGAGTTCTGGTTCCACCATTCTTAGCAAATCTCAGTCCACAGAGTATCTGAATTGAAGAACCTCTATCAGACTAGGTGGGTTCAACCAAATATAATAATAAAGATTTTAGTTCCCATAGTGAGCCAACTAGCTAAGTAATAACCATTCCAGTTTTCTCTTTAAAAAATCTGATTCTACTCCATTTTGTATTATCATTTGTATTTCAAGATGCCTACATGCCTAGAGTGGAAGAAACTTTAACAGTGTGTAGAGATCTACCATTCATTAAAGCCTAGGGGCTTTTTTAGTTTTTGCAATACTTTTGGTTATATTTCCTGGTTAATCAGATTCCTGAAAAACCAGAGTTTTCTCTCCTTCCTTTTGACCTTAACCCTATCTTTTATAATTAGAGGCTCTCCAATATATTGATGTTTATGACTAGACAAAAAAAAAAAACTGACAGAATATTTGAAGTGAGTTATATTAAACACAAATACGGGAAGTTTTGGAAGAACATAACAGCCTTTGGGATGTTGACCTACTTTCATGTGTGCTGAATTTTGGCTCAGAAAAGTTGATAAGAAAATTGAGGCTGTGCATAAAGTAATCTCTGAAATTGTGCTGCAGAAGGTTCCCTCCCACATGGACTGCAGTGTGAGAGGTGCTTCATAGAGTTGGGCTATGCAGGCCCCCCCACCCAGATGTTTCACGCCAGAGACCTTGCCACTACGTAAAGGTTGAAAAATTCTCTCCAGGTCTGGGCCTCAGTGGCCTCATTGCTAGAATAGAAAGAAAATGGAAGAATCCTTTTCAAAAATAAAATAAACGGGATTACAGAAATGTTAGTTGCATGATACCATTGTATTTGTTCTTGCTTTCTGTGAGAGTTGAGGGCGTATTACAGATCTGTGTTATTCAGTTTCATAGCCACAAGCCACCTATGGCTCAAGTGCTTTCAATGTACCTAGTCCAAATTGAGACGTACTCTAAGTATAAGATGTACCCCTGAACTTTGAAGATTTAGAGTGAACTAGAGACTGTAACTCATTAGTAATTTTTATTAGACATTAAAATGATGATATTTTGACTATTGGTTTAAGTAAAATATGTTGCTAAGATTTATTTCATTATTTTTATATAGTGAGAAGAAGAAAATGTAGATTTGAGAAAATCATTAATAATTCAGGGTGTCAGATTTTATATCCTTAAGAGCTAAGGATTTTCAGACTTTAGTAAATTTAGGTAATCATAAAAGTGAACTATAATTGAAAGAATTCTAAAAGTAAATTCTACAATATTGATTTTTATATTGCTATTGCTACATATAGCTAGAAAGTATCAAGCTATTCTAAAGCCATTTTTTGTTGTTGTTAAATTGGAGGAAAATCACAATTTTTAGTAAGGGTAAATTGGAAACTAAATCAATGAAAGAGTATACAACTAGGCATCCAAAAAAATGAATTCCTCCTGTGATGGAGGAATTCAACACTTTCATTTACTCCATTTGAGCCTTCTAAAACTAAACAATCCTGAGATATTATAAAATAACAATTATTAATTCACATAAAACTATGATGTCATACTTTGAATAAGGCATCTTCTGTCTGAAATAACTCCTATAATTTATTCAGTATATATCATATATACTGCTCACATACTAATCTTCAGAATCTATGAATACTTTTTCGTACATTGCAAAAGAAATATGCAGATGTAATAAATTGAGGATTTGGGTATGGTAAGATCATCCTGGATTACCCAGGTGGCCCAAAGGGACCTTATAAGAGGGAAGCAAGAGGGTCAGTGTCAGAGATATGATAACAGGTGCTCTAAGGTTGATAACATGCACTTTGAAGATGGAAGATGGAATCACGAGTCAAAGAATGCAGGTGGACTCTAGAAGCTACAAAGGGCAAAGAAATAGATTCTTTTCTAGAGCCTCAAAAGGCTCTGCCCATTCCTTGATTTTGGTTCATGAAATTCATTTTGCACTTCTGATCTCCACAAGTGTAAGAAAGTAAATTTTGGCAGCTTTAAGCCACTTGTTTGTGGTAATTTGTTCCAACAGCAGTATGAATAAATGCAGCATGTGACTATTGCTAGCCGTTTTGAAAATTATAATTATTTGCATGTATTTTACCCGTCTTTCTCAAATTGGGATTACGTCCTGTCTACTTTATAAGGTCCCTGTGAATATCTCATGAGGTAAGCTTTAAAAGGATGTGTCACATCATATAAAATACACAATGTTATTAATGTTTTAAATATAGCACCAGTTAGCACTAAAATATTAATAGAAAGGGTGTACCAAAAATGTACACCCATTTTAAGAAAGGAAAAACTGCATCAAAATTATAATACTCAATATATGCTGATAGCAAGAGATGAATATAAGTCAGGTTGAGAACCTCTTGTTATTGCAGAATTCAAATGAGACTTGAGTATTACAAAGCTAATACAGTTCTTTCCTTTATTAAAATGTGCATACATGGCAGCATCCATAGCTCAGTGGGTAGGGCACCAGCCACATACACACAGGCTGGTGAGTTGGAACCCGGCCTGGGCCAGCTAAACAGCACTAACAACTGCATCAAAAAAATAGCCAGGTGTTGTGGCGGGTGCTTGTAGTCTCAGCTGCTCGGGAGGCTGAGGCAAAAGAATTGCTTAAGCCCAAGAGTTTGAGGTTGCTGTGAGCTGTGACTCCACAGTACTATACCAAGGGTGACATAGTAAGACTGTCTCAAAAAAAAAAAATGTGCATACATTTTTTTTACATCCTCTGTATATTTTCATAGTTGAGGTTGCTTAGATCTCATCTTGCTGAATAAAAGCACTTGGATACATGTCATGGTTGGGGTTCCCTGAGACAAAGATTTGAGGACAGCTAGTTTATTTGGGAGGTCTCAGGAAATTTATAGTAACTAGAAAGTGATCCAGAAGAGGAAAGCCAACAATAAAGGGTTGGATTTGTTACCTGGCGATTGACCATTGTGGGTAACTGAAGTGTGATCCCTCTGTGTCAATCTGTAGGGCACAGTGTTTCACAGGATTGATTTTTTTGGAGTCAGGAGGTATTAGTACATCTACACTCATCAGCCAGGAACTGGAGGCTGTTCCCGGTGGCTGCTCTGCCACTTCCCAGTTGACACAACCCCCCCCCACACACACACCTCATTTCTTTTTTTTTTTGTAGTTTGTGGCCGGGGCTGGGTTTGAACTCCACCTCCAGTATATGGGGCTGGCGCCCTACTTCTTTGAGCCACAGGCACCGCCCAAGCCCCCTCCCCACCTCTTTAATTAAACTTTATTTATTTTTTTATTAGATCTTAGCTGTGTACATTGATACTGTCATGGGGTACAGTGTGCTATTTTTATATACAACTTAAAATATTTCCATCAAACTGGTTAACATAGCCTTCACGTCATTTTCTTATTGTGTTAAGACATTTATATTCTTCATTTAGAAAGATTCACATGTAGACTCTTCTGAGTTCTCCTTTTGACAAGGCCTTCTCTCTGGCCCTTTAAACCCAGTTTTAGCAACACTTCTACTAAATCATTTTAATGAGAATTTTTTTGCCCCTCTCATATCGAGTCAAGTTCTTTTCCCCCTCACCTTTGAGGCAAATCAAGTTCTTAGTATTCCATCTACTGATTCCCCACACTGCACATTGACTATAAATCTCTAGCTGTCCCTTTTGTACTCAGATTTGAATTTGATTGCCCTCTATTATTGCAGTTGTCTTGACCACTGTAGCTTCAGATGTGAATGAAGTCTTTCTTGCCTATTTAACTCTATCCTGTGCAATTTTTTCTTTGACACAGGCATAGCAGTCTAAGGTTACTAGGTAAAGATCTCAGGCAAAGAATTGTAGATGTGGACAATTGGAAGTTGGGCCATTATGCATTAAATTTGTAAAAGCAAAAAGATCCTGGCAAGGAAAGATATGCTATCCTTTCCAGTAATGTAATAGTTTTAAATATAGTGCTGATTCTTCTATTGTTAACAATTTCTGTGAACGTCACTTTTGTCTTATGTAAAATGAGGATAATAACGTCTATCTTTTAAGATTGTTTTGAGGATTAAACAGTGTATGTGAATGTCAATCATCTATTCTAGAACGCTTTTTTTGTCTTTAATCGATAAAGTTTGGAATTTTCCTCAATTTTGAGGGTAAATAAAAGATTGGAAAGTCAAATCAGATTCACATTAATTATAGATCTTATAGTTTTAAGTTTTACTAGTAATTCATGAGAATGTGTAATTGTGAGGCCCAGGAGAAACAGAGAAGTCTGCGTCCCCTCTATGGCTGCTCGGTTCTCCATCTTGTGTCAGAAGAAGACACAGATTCTTTGGTTCAGAAGAAAATGAAGTCTGCTCATGCATTCGGGACCACTTAGGTTACAAATATCTTCAAAGTATGTTTTAGGGAACTATATGGATTACAAAATTTTCTCTTGGGAGTCAGGTTTCACGCCATAAGCAATCCTAAACCAGGGACATACTGTTAATTAAGAGAATTCCAGGGGTAAGGATGTTCCTTCTAGCGTGCATCCTTCATCTGTTTGCCCTGAGATCTAGTTATTGTGCTTACACGGAGGTCAAAACAGTCACCTGCCAGGAATATGACCATGGTAGTCAGGAGATGAAGAAGTCACAGTCCAGCAAGTTTAATTATTTTTCCCCCCAATTTAAATGAAAAAGAAAAAAAAAAAAGCTCTTCCTTTTCCATAATTTATCTGGGCATGTTTCATTCATAGATTTGGTTACCTAGGAGTATATATATGTACTAAACCATTGATATAGATGAGAGATTCAAACTTGTTCAGTTCTGATGGGTCAAAATACCCTATCCCTGATAGAGTGGCTTCCAAGCCCCAAACCCGAAGTCTTGCTTAACAGCTTCTTTCAAAAGGCAAGTGAGGAGTGAGGTCAGAGAGTGGGAAGGGCCAGGGATTTGGGCCATGGTTCTGGCTGCAGTTTGTTTTGGCTCTGGCCAGAGGAACTGCTCTAACTTATGGATGAAACAGGATATGTCAAGAGCTGGTCTCCCTGCCTTATCTCCCCAGGACCCAGGGCGCGTAACTGCTCCGTCCTACCCTGCTACGGAAGCCTGGCTGTACTTTCAAATTTATAGCATGTCTAGCAGTAACAGGGAGTTCATCTTGAGTGGAGAGCTATAAAACTTATTATACAGTTTTATTTTGCAAATTCATTCACATGGCAAATATTTATTGGGTTTCCACTATGTCCCAGGCATTATTTAGGTGACAGAATAAGGGTAAAAAACAATAAATATGCTTGCTCTAAGGGAGCTTATATTTTGATGAAGGTGGCATTGGTGATACAGATAATACCCAACTCAGTGGGGGAGGGGACGGAGGGGGGAAGATATAGTATTGAATACTGGGAAAAGAATTGAGCTAGGATGTTGTAACAGTGAATTACTGGTGGCTACTTTAGAATAGATGGCTAGGGAGGCCTCTCTGAAGTGGTAACAAAAAGCTAAGATCAGATTGATAAGAGGCATCCAGCCAGGTGGAAAAGCTAACAACTCAGAGCATTTTGAGGGGTGGATGGCGGGAAGGCCCTAAAGAGGCCTTGGGACAGGCCTCCAGGGACAAAGAGGAGGTGGAACTGGCTGGACGGCAGGAAGCAAAGACAAGAGAGCCATAAACTCAGAGAGACATGCAGAACCTAGTTCACACTGGACTTTAGAAGCCTCGGAAAACTTGGATTCTTTTTCAGCATGATGGGAAACCACACGGCATTTTAAACTGAAGCAGCTTTGAAAAGATCAAGATCAATCTGGCTGCTCTGTGGAGAATGGAATATTGAGGGTGTCAGCTGAGAACTGAGTTCGGCTGCATGTGATAGAAAAGTCAATAAATCGGCTTCAACAAGATAGATTTTTTTTTTAACCTTTTTCTCATAGAATACAACATCCAGAGGTAGGGAGGGGTCTGAACTCCTGCAGATGTGTTTGCCCTTTCTCCACCGTTGACATTAGCCCCAGATATTAGGCCGTTAAAAAAAATCTAAGTACAAAGAAAGAGGAAGCCCAAAGGACGAAAAGGTCTTTCTTAGCTGAATCATGTCCTTTTTAAGCAGTGTATTCAGAAATCTCAGTTAAAAATTTTGATTTACAACGTATGGGTTAGTATTGTGTATATGGCCTATGCACAGAGAAGACAAATATTTTTGAGTTTTGTGTAAAAGACATTGCTGCCTCCATCAAAATTGTGGTTACTCATCTAAGTTTCTTTTCTTACCTGTAAAATAATAGGGACAACACAACAACAATAATAGTAAAAATTATAAATAGTTGCTTCATTATGGTGAGATTAAAGGTCTAAATGAAATGATCCAATGGGAACATCTAGCCCAAAGCATGGCATGTAGTAAGTATTCAATGAATGCTATTTATGAGAATGTAAGCTTCATGAAGGCACCAGTCAAATCTGTCTCATGCAAGCACTCAATAAATATTTTTGAATGTTGAATAAATAAATGCAATTCTCATGGAGTTTACAGGGTATGCCTGTGGTTGTACCACAGAGAGTAGAGTGTATACGTTTGTGTTAAAAATAAATACATGAGGGAAAAAACACCACCAGAGTGCTTTACAAACATGTAATTAACTAAACCCAGATTAAGCTCACATTGCATTCTCTGGATTTTTGGAAGAAAACTCATTGCTGGTAATGTTGTCCTTGGAGGATTGCCAAGATTCAAAAACATCAATTTGCTTCAAATGATGTTCTGTCAAGACAGGATAATGCAGAAGAAGAAATAACTTAACTGTTAAAATTTAAGGGGTTTGAGTTAGTTTAAAGATAGAAATGAAAACCTCTATATGGTTTTGGATTTTTTTACTTTTAGGGAATAATTTACAATCATCTGAGAAAAAAGAATAGCAGATCTTAGTCCTTTTAAATTGGCTAATTAATATTTGAAACAAGTGGATATTTCTTTTCTTATGAAATATATTAATAGCTCCTTAGTTATCAAGACACGTTTATAAGGTCTTAATTTTCTGTGTGTTTGTACAGCTACCTAAGGAGGGCTGCTGGCCATTTGATAGCTTTTGTATGTCTAAGTCTAAATTTCAAGCACTATTACTTTAGTTTCACTCTTTTTATTGTTTCATGCCATTACAAATTCATTTTACAGAAACAAAATCAACAGTCACAGAACAACTTCAAAATAATGACCTTTTTAAAGCCCAATAAAACATACGGGTTTCTGAAGCAGAGAAACAAAGGCTTAAGCAATTCTATTTTTTGGTTAGAACCAGGAAGTCAGTCAAGGGGAGCTCTTGAAGGTCTTGCAGATGTATTCAGATAGTACTGTGGACCCTAAGGACCCATGGAAAGGATTGTAAGAAGGGATATCATGTGTTTTGAGTTCTGAGGTTAGAAATGTATAGGATAATTCTGCCTGGACACGGGAGGATGATGAATTGAGGTAGTCATGTGATAGAAGAGGCAGAGGTAACAAAAATAAGATATTGAGGGGCGGCACCTGTGGCTCAAAGGAGTAGGGCACCGGCCCCTTATGCCAGAGGGGCGGGTTCAAACCCAGCCCCGGCCCCAAACTGCAAAAACGAATAATAAGATACTGAGCTGTTCAAGATTCCTGTAGCTCTGACTCAGAACACCAGCAGGGTAGATGCTGTGAGTGAATCCGTTTAAGTTTGATTTTAATAGGAGAATCAATAGTACTGAACAGAAATTGCATCTGAAGAAATAAGGAAGAGGAGGAAAGAAAGACGGGTTCTGATGTCTGCAGAAAACAGTTAAAATTGTGCCATTCACTTGAGAAATAAAGATAAGAGTAAGTTTGGGAGAAAGACAATGAGTAGATTTTAGACATGTGAAGCATCCGTTGATGTCCGCAAAGAGTTGAATATACTGCGTTCTGAAATTCAAAAAAATTGAATTCAAATTCAAAAGATTAAACCTGAAGGGATCGTCTGGCAGAAGTGACAGAAGGATTGGCCTGTGCAATACGTAGGCACGTAGAAGGGCAGGATGAATGCGGGAAACAACAGGGGGGTTGATATCCGAGGGTTGTATGTGAGACTAAAGACACAGGCCATGTTCCCATTTGGAAAGGGGAATTTGATATGTCAGCTACACCCATCAGGTCGAATTTTTATCTTGCGATTAATGGGAAACTATTAAACGTTTTAATGGGCAGTGATATGATACTGTCAAGCTGCTGGCATTTATGATGGATGGAATGCGGGAAGTCTGGCTGGAAAGAAGGAGACTAATTAGGAAGCTCTCGCAATCACTTGGTGAGAGATAATGAGAGTGTTTACCAAGATAGCAACAGTGAGAAAGGATGTGAGGACACAGAGGGGAGATATATTTAGCACTGGTCGGCTACAAGGGCAGAAGGAGAGTGAAGGTTCCAGGATGACGCCCAGTGTTTTCATTGGGGTGATTGGATGAATAAATCTCAACATAAACCATGGTGAAAAATAATGGAGGAATAAAAAAAAGAGAGAGAGAAATGCTGAAAAGACATGGCCAAATAATCAGGAGGGATGTGAAAAGAAAGTAGTGTGGCGTATACATCCAGGAAGAGAGTTCCAGGAAGCGGACAACGGTGCTAAGTGCTTTTAGCAGCCAAGTAAGCTAAGAACCAAAAATTTCTCCTCTGATTTAACGACCAAGAAGTTCAGTTTATGGGTGAAAGTGGTTTCAGTGGAGTGGTACGAACAGAAACCAGACTGCTGTGGGAGGAAGAGGAAGGGAGGAAGTGGCCATAGTCTAGACACCTTCCAAAAGCTTAAAAAATAATAAAAGAGAGAGAGAGAAAGAATAAAATGAGCCTATAAAATAAATTCAGGTTTTTGTTTTGACTAGGGGTAATAGGACACGTATAAGCCTATATATATCTACCCATATAACACATCTATGTCCACATACACGTATGAATAGATGCACACACATACACATGTGCCCGATCATCCCCCATCCAAAAATGTATATGCTAATCCCTGTTCTTCTACAGATTCAATTTAATCATTAAATATGCTGTGTGAACAATTTTAAATTACAAAAAGCAAAACATATGATATGAAACATCATCGTTTAATGTATTGGTGAATGATTTCCATACAAAGGATTACAAAAATAATAATATTAAATGCCAAACAATAATTATATTAGGACATTTTTTACTGTTTAGGATATTTTAGTTAAATATTGTTTTGTCAATTAAAAAAGTAAAGAATAGAATTCTGCTTAAGAAGAGGAAGTCCTCTCCCACTGCTTACATAGTCCATATGTTATTTAGTCCTCAGCAATTGGATAATTATTTCCAGACTTCTACTTAGCCTCTGAAGGCCTCTGGAATGTTTACTTTTCAGGGGTTTTTGTCTTATTGTTCTGGTGCTAAGTATGTGTTTAGAGGGGGATTTGGGATATCTGGGATTAACATTAGTGAAACAGCAGAGTCCTCACATCAAGCCAAACAAATCCCCAACAACTTCATGGCTTACTAAAACAAAAATCTTTTTGCCTTGTTGGAGAAGTGGGAATATCAGCTATGCTAGAAGGAATGAAGTTCTTCCAGGTCTATATTCTTAACCATCTCTCAAATGCTTTATTTATTCATTAAATCATCCATCACACAATACTGATCACTGTTCAGATGCTAAGAGACACCTCAAAACAACACGTACAAAAATCCCTTTTCTCTGTGGCCTTTAGAATTTTGTAATCATAAATGAATTGCCTGACTCTAAATCCTACACGAATGAATTGCACACCCCACTCAAACTCCAGTGTCCACACCAGACTAACCCCTGCCAGGCTCTGCTTCCCACACTGGCTCACAACTAACTTCTTCTTCCATACGGATACTGTCAATGAAAAATAGTTTAAGTGAGTCAGATTGAACTCAAAGGGTTTATTTAGCTGGTCCATATCAGGAAAGACTTGAAGATCAGCTGACTCCCCTAACTGAAGCAGGATTGAAGATTTATGGGATGAGGAGAGCAGAGGTCTGGGTGTGCTCAGGCCCAGGTTAAGTTGTCTTCATCTTTAACTGCTGCAAAACATTCAGTCAAAATGATTGGAGATTATCTGGCCTTCATGCCTCTCGCTTGGGATCATTGGTTCAGTTCCTTTCTGGCAACTGTCAGAACAGTCTTTTAAGAGCTGTGTTTGCAACTTCTGCAGTTTTTCAAGCTTCAAGAGAGAGGGAAGAAAGAACACAAATAGCAAAGGAGGCAAGCAAGGGCCAAAATACGAGAAACTGGGGTCTCTTTTAGTCCTGTGACTGTTCCTCTCCCCTCCGGTCAGCCCTAACGCTTCTTGCAGGACAGCTTCTGTGTGCATGTGCCCGTTCTCCTGCCTGAGCTTCATTAACCCTGACCTGTCTCCTTAATCTTCTCTGCCCACTGTGCCACAGACATTAAGATGACATTCTGAAAGAGAAGGGAGGGAAGGGAAGAGACAAACACAATTTAAAAGGAAAGAAAAGAAAAGGAGGGAAGAGGGGAAGAGAACACTCAACTACTTCTTATCAATTCTCACTCCACTGACATATCATTTACAAACCTTCAACAGTGAGCCTGAATTTTCACAGTATATAGTCACTTGTTATGATCAAAGGCTATGCAGTCAGAAAAATTCAGATGTTTAGTTCACTTATTACATATATGAACTTGAGGAGAGTAATCTTTCAACCTCATTATCAGTTAAATATATATACACACACACATAATTATAATAGTGAGATTTTTAATGTTATTTACAGAATTCCAGGTTTAACTTGCTTGCTTAAGGATTTTATAGGGAGCTTGACTATGGGAAGGAAAAATTAGTGCTGGGAAGAATGAGATCCAAGAACGGGATCCTCCTCCCGGCTTCATCTTGTGCATGTTCCTTTTTGTGTGTTGTCTTCATTCTCTCCTAGTGCAGCTGGGTTTTTCTAATGTGAAAGGGAACAGGAGATAGAGGGAGGGGTACCTCATCAGTGCCAACACTAGAGAGACCTGGGTCTTCTATTTGTCAGGTGCAGCAGGGAACCTGGGAATGGAGGCAAGTTTTGCCTGTCTTGGGCCACTTGCCCATACCCAAGTCAGTCACCAAGTGATTACACAGATGGGTCATCGTGTGTAAACTATTTTTGTGACCAGAGTGGAATTATCACTTACAGTAGCATGCTAGCCAAACAAAGACAATGGTTCCTATTCCCCTCATACAATTACTTTGTGGATTAAATTATTATAAAATTCAGTCCGTATATTAACACACACACACACACTCACACACCCTAGGGCCCAATAGACAGTAATCATTATACGTAAAATTACTCTTGGGCTTTATTTCTTTGCATTTAAATTAAATGTAAGTGAATTGGTCAATTTTTCTGGCTTATTTCAATCACAAGAAAAATCTCATTTAGTAATAAAATGCACATTCCAATGTAATATAGTCTGAAATTCCAAACTTAATGCAAGTCTAAAGGTTTTAGTCACTATTTCCCTAAGACATGTGGGTGGTATGTTTTCTCCTTAAATTTATTCTTCTCATGCGCTCGCTAGGCATGGTGTCTAATTGCAGAATTTTACCTTAAGAGGAACAAGATAGGAGCACATAGTGGGAGGTTTGGTTGTCATATGGGTGGTTGCCTAACTGGGGAACGTACAATAGAATCTTACAGGCTTGCAAACTGTCAAAATTGATTTTCCCGCAAGATTTTATTGCAAATTCCTTAGGCAAGTCTCTTTAAGAAACTTTAAAGTTCTATTCCACTGATTGAAGGATGCATTCTCTACCCAATTGTTAAGTACTCTCCCATTTTTCAAGTTTCTTAGTTGCCTTCCTCCCTCCCTCCTTCCCTTCCTTCCTTTTTCCTTCCTTTCTTTATTTCCAACTAGAGTGCAGTATTGTCATTATAGCTCACTGCAACCTCAAACTCCCAAGCTCAAGCCATCCTCCTGCCTCACCCTCCTGAGTAGCTGAGACTACACATACTCGCCACCACACCTGGCTAATATTTTTAATTTTTAATAGAAATGAAGGTCTCACTCTTGCTCAGTCTAGTCTGGAACCATGACTTCAAGTGATCCTTCTGCTTCAGCCTCTCCCAGTGCTAACAAAGATTGTACAGGCATAAGCCACAGTGCCTGGCGCTAGTTATCTTTCTGATGAAACCCTTGACCCTCCAAATGGCCTTCCTGAATGAGGTCCCTTTCCAGTGGGTCCACGTTGCTTGTTTCTCATTTGACCTGCATTGTTCTGTGGGAAGAGTAAACTAAAGTTAAATTAGAAATATAGTTTTAAGAACAGTATGAACATGACTCTCATAAAAGCATATGTGAGAGATTTATTTGACTCATTAATAAAGGAACTACTGGGATGGTAAAGCCAGTCTAAAGAGTATTTGACTATAAGCATATATAGATACTGAAGAAAAATATCAGAAAATATTGGGTAAGGAAAATTGATTAATATCCTCATGATCAATAAAACTATAACTTTGGGGGTTGTCTTTTCTGGCAGAGAGAAATGATTGGCATCTTTGGTGGTCAAGAATCTGCAGATAAACATGTACCTTCATGGACTCCGGACCTTAACAGCAAACATCCTGTCCAGATAATTAAATAACATTCCAGGACACTGAAAGAATTTCTGGTTCTCCTTTCGCATTATTTCTAAGTTTCGTAAAATTTTTCCTAAAAGTCAGTTTGTTTAGCTATTGGATATAGAAATGCAGCCCTGTATTTCTTTGGTTTCTTCTGCCTCAGGAAATTGAGCCAATTTCTGCCCTCTAACCTCTGGGGGAGCACACATCACACTAAATGCCTTAGGAATTCTTTGATTGGCTTAAGGTGGAAACAACTCCCTTTCTCTCTCAAGGGAAGTTAGAGTACCAAGCAGACTTCATAGACTCTGGACCCTAACAGCAAACTTCAAGCTTCAAGTTACTCCCACAACCTCTTCAGCCTTAGGGATGGGCAGATCAGCTCTCACCATCTCTCCCTTTGTCCCAATATCATATTGTTCTAGGGTATGGGGTACTGGCTATCTGTTGTAGTGCTCTTATCTTTCAGTGCTTCTAGTGAAACTTCTAGACAATGAGGATTGCATTTAACACCCTTGAATGCTAAGCACTCAATACCCAGAGGAGTGACCTTGAGGCTAAGTGCCTCCTTCAGAACGAGGCCCCATCCCAGTCCCCCTTCTGTTCAGCAGAGTGCCTGGTATTTAATATGTACTCTGTAAATGCTCATAATCTGAATTGTACTACTGTTACTATCGTTGTTATTGCCCAGAGAATAAACAGTTTGCATTTTTTAACTTGGCACACATGACCATTTACAATCTCTTGTGAGATTTTCTTTTCATACTCACCTTTAGGGATTTTCTTCTGCCAGTCTTGTCCCTTGTCCTCCAGCCTCACCTGAGCAACTATACATAGGTGTGAAGATGAAGAGCATGTAGTTTGTGATCAGATAGGATTGAACCCGAATTGACTATGCAAATCATTACTTGGTCTCTTGGGCAAATGACTCAGCCCTTGACAGTTCCACTTTCCTCTATATATACAAAATGAGGATAATAGAGACTTCTTCATAGACTGTTACAAAATTAAAGAAAATAAGGTACTTGTAATATTTAGTATATAGTCCATGCTCCGTGATGGCTATCCTGTTTGTGACTCTGAATCCTCATGTTTATTTACATGTTCCTGTTCTTGTATCTGCTACTTCTGATTCAAATGCTTTGCTTAACTCCTCCATTCATAAGAATCATACTGTATCTTATAAACACACCTCTGATGTCTCTGCACATCCCTTTTCTTTGGTCCCACAGAACCATTTAAATAACCTCTATTGTAACAATTATTTCTTATCATCATAAGTTATTTTTCAATTTGAAGCCTTCTTAGGAAGAATGACAGTATATAGATATGTGTATATTAGTGTCTACCGATGTGAAATGTCTCCCCATTTCACACCCACCCACCTTAATTCTCACAGCACTTTGTTTTTATGTATCTTTTTATCTGAATTTTTATAGTCCATCTTTTGTTGATATGTTTTCATGCAGTTTATCTGCCTCTATATTGTCATATTGCGTTTTGAGGACAGCTGCTCTGTTTTACTTCTATCGATTTGTTTTGTAATGAGCGGTACCATGCATTTCATAAATATTTGTTGAAAATAGACGTGTGTAACAATTTAAATTTGAAGATGATTGCCAAATCATGTACAAATTAATAATAATTCATGATAGATATCTTAAAAATATAACTGGTTCTTTTAACACACATGAAATAGCCATCAGTTTGTGCATTTTTTTGTTATAAGGGCAAATATATCACACGCTAAAAAGTGCTCATAAACTATTTTCACTTTGCAGATGTGGACAATAAGGAATGGAAAGGTTAAGTTGTTCAAAATAAATTATCTAGGTCATCAGTAAATACCAACGAGCCAAACTGGCTAATATTTTTTTTCTCTTTCAATTGATAAAGTTAGTAATAAATACCAAGATAAGATTTAAGACCTATGTACATTATAGACCTTTTTTTTTATATTTTAGATAGATCACCCCTTTTATCATTTTTATTTCATTTTAATTGATCTTTGCTAGCTTATTTTTATGACACAGTTACTTAAGAGTCAGGTTTCAATTTCTAACATCAGTTTGATTGTGTGATTTTGGGCAAGTTGTTCCCTAGGCCTCAGGTTCTTATACAAATAAGATGACGTTGGTCAACTCAGTGTTTCCCAGACTTATCTGACCTTGCAACCTATCATCTTCAAATCACGTCTTCACATTCTACAGAACTAGCTCCTAGAGAATACACTTTACCAAAAAATATTCTAATACATTAAACTGATATATTAAATCACTTGAAACAAAAATAAGAAGCAAAACTATTGGAATAATACAAGATAACTATTGTTTACGGACATGTCTGAACTCCTGAATTATGTAAAAAGAACCAATTTATCAGCTTAAATAAGGTTGCTACCTCAAAGGTAAGTATATATAACTCAGTAATGTAGCTTTTGCTTTTGACTATTTAAATAGTACAATAAAACATATTCTATTTCAATAGTGCCACAGACACAACATGTTTGGAAACAATGATGAGAAAAACATGGGCCAGGTGTGTTGGTTCACACTTATTATCTCAGCACTTGGACAGACTGAGGATTGCGTGAGCCCAGAAGTTTGACGATGCAGTGAGTTATGACCATGTCTCTACAGTATAGCCTGTAGACAGAGTAAGGTTCTGATCTGTAACAAAAGAGAGAAGAGAGAGAAGAGAAGAGAAGAGAAGAGGAGAGGAGAGGAGAGGAGAGGAGAGGAGAGGAGAGGAGAGGAGAGGAGAGGAGAGGAGAGGAGAGAAGGAAAAAACAGAGGAAAGAAAGAAGGAAGGGAGGGAAGGAGGGAGGGAGGAAGAAAAGAAAGAGAGAGAGAAAGAGAGAGAGAATGAAAGAAACAGAAAGAAAGAAAGAAAGGAAGGAAGGAAGGAAGGAAGAGAAAAAAGAAGGAAGGAAAAAAAGAAAGAAAGAAAAGAAAAGAAAAGAAAAGAAAAGAAAAGAGAAAAGAAAAGAAAAGAAAAGAAAGCAAAAGAATTATGGGGTAGGGGAAAGTGGAAAAGTGGAAAGGTGACAAATTAAAGGTGAGGGGAACATGCTCGAAACCCTGTAAAAGACATGATTATATAGAAAATGCTATCTGATGAGGAGACTCATACTATAAATAAATTAAATCATATCAAATTTATGAGTTTAATGCCTTTCCATCAGATTTCCTCTTTTATAAGGGGAAAGTTTGGTGAGAAAAATTATCATTACTAAATCATCTCTAAGTGACAGGAACCTAAATTTAAACATTTTATATATATAATTGAAAAACTGAACCTTAGTCATAACCTCTTGATGAAATACTATTACCATGTTTTTTTGGGGTTTTTTTGGTAACAGTCGACCTTCTCAAATGGGTTGCTTGTGCCCACTTTCTCTGTAGGAGCTCTCCTCCCATGCTCACAGGAAAACACCAGCTGAGTTTTGAATCTCCACCACGTCACTGAACAGCTCTTGTCAACACTACTGTTGCCTTCCGTGTTGCTTGGGTCAAGTTTGATTTTCATTACTCATCTTAATTAATCTATCAGCAGCTGATGAACTCCCTTCTTTTCTCTGTTATCAGAATACTGCCCTCTGCTGGTTTCCATCCTGCTTCATGGCTTCACCATCTCAACATTTTACTAATCTCTTATTTTATTTTTTTAGCTTCTAAAGTTGAATTTTGCCAGGACAGTTTTTGGACTCCTTCTTTTCTCAGGGTACACTCATTGGGGGTGGGGGTGGGCAGCTCATTTTTCACTGCATTATTACATTGAGGGCTCCCAAAACCTAGTTCTTGAACTCAAGTCTCTTATTTTGAGCCCAGTAGCCCCAGTGATTCTTTAAAAATGCAAATATCCTTTCTCTGCTCAGAGTTCACCCATGGTTTCCCATGTCACTCACGATAAAAGCCAACCACCTCTCAATGGCTATAATACGTCACCTGGCCTGGGGCTTTCATTGTCTTTCTTCCTTGCTTCCCTTTGTGCTCTCTGTCCATCCAGCCACTGGACCTTCCTCAACTCCTTTAAACTTGGCCAGTGTTCTTCATCTCTAGCGCAGTTGAACTTACCGTTGATCCAGATATCTCTGACTTACACTCTAGCTATTTAAGGTTGATGGTCAATTCTGACCATCTGAATGAGGCCTCCCCCGTCACCTTCTTCAGCATATGCCCCATTTCCAACCTCACTTACTAGAAATAAGGTCCATGAGGGCAGGAATGTTTGTCTGTTTTGCTGTTTGCTGTTGTATCTCCAGCATATACACAGCACTTGGCAAACAATGCACGTTCAATATATTGGTTGTTCTCAACATGTGGTGCCAACAGCGTCAGAATAACCTGGTCACTTTTCTGAAACATGGCAGAAATGTCAATTTTTAGATCTGAGACTCTAGGCATGGGATCCTGTGATCTGTTTGACAAGCTCTCTAGATGAATCTTATTTACGCTAATGCTTGAGAATCACTGTGATGAATGAGAGAAAAAATAAGAAAATGTCTATTCTGACGCCCTTTTGACAAATATAGCAATCATAACAACTTTGGGGCTAAAATGTCATGCAAAGGAATGAATAAAATCACTGAGTTGATTTTTTTTTATGATGTGATTTATAATAAATCTAATAAGGAAAAGTTCTTATCATTTAGAAAATAAAAATTATATGTTTATCCTAAACCGTGAATCCAAATGTATTGAAAAGTGGTAGTCTTAGTAACAAATGAATCTGCAGAATTAATTTATGTTTTTCACCCAGTTTCAGTTGAAGCTTTTCTTTAAAAATAAACTGTTCCAAGAACTTTGTCCTATAATTTCAAAATTTAACACAGCTTTTGAGAATCAATTTACTTGGTCTTTCCCTATTCTTAGACCTTCAACTTTCATTTTTTTAGTTAAACGGCTCTGTGCTCTTTACACCCAATCACATTATATGTAAGTATCTACTCCACATTCAAGGACTGGGATACACTCTTTGCTGTTAATGAGATAGGGCAGAGAGCATAGAGTCATCCCTTGGTATCTACAGGGGATTGAATCCAGGCCGCCTGAAAATATCAAAATCCAGGGATGCTTAAGTCTCATATATAATGGCATATAGTATTTGCATATAATATACTCACATCTCCTGTATACTTTAAATAGTCTTTACTTACTTACCTAATAAAATGTAATGTTTTAGGAATAGTCATTATGCTGTATTACTTTTTGTTTGTATTATTTTTATTGTTGTGTTTTCATTTATTTATTTATTTTAAATATTGGTTGACTATAGGAGGGTTGACTGTATTTCAGTTTGTGAACTGTCACATCTCCTGTGATTGTAAAGCAAGCTGGGCTGGGTGCAGTGGCTCATGCCATAAGCTTAGCCCTTTGGGAGGCCAACACAGGAAGACTTCTTGAGGTCAGGAATTTGAGAGACCGTCTCTCTACAAAAAATAAAATAATTATCTGAGGTTGGTGGCATGTACCTATAGTCCCAGCTATGTGAGAGGCTGAGGCAGAAGAATTGTTTGAGCCCAGGAATCTGAGGTTGCAGTGAGCTATGATGATGATGCCACAGCACTCCAGCCTGGGCAACAGAGGGAAAGTGTTTAAAAAAAAACAAACAAAACAATCTGATAACTCCTTCTAACTCCCTCTCATCCTGTCTATGTACGAAGTCATTATGATCCTTTCTAGGATGAACTAGTGCCTCTGTTAGCTAAGACGTCCCTCCTTTGTTCATGCTTCATCACTACTGAAAGTGTCCTGTCTAGTTTGATGATAAATTATATGATGATCTAATCATCATGTGTGTTTGTGGGCACATATACATATGTATCTACATTTATCATGGGTCCACATTTTTACATAATATTATTACACATAATAATTACACATATTACATAATATATAAAGAACATTGGATAATATTGTACTATATATAAGATGATGAATACATTAATTTGCTTACTTATAGTGGTCATTTCACTATGTAGTTGTATATAAAACATCATAGAATGCACCTTAAGTATATCCAATAAAAAGACATTTTATAGGGCAGCACCTGTGGCTCAAAGGAGTAGGGAACCAGCCCCATGTACCAGAAGTGGTGGGTTCAAACCCGACCCTGGCCAAAAAAAAAAAACTGCAAAAGACATTTTTATAAATAAAAGTTATAATAATAAATACACAGAATGAAAAGAAAGATATTGAAAACCAGCATTATATTTATCTCTGATTTTCACATTAACTTTGAAAAAGTCATTCAAGAAAATATAGATATTATTCTTTTAATACCACATTGAGAAAGGAAAAATTTTAATACAATGTTTGTGGAAGTGAATGTCATATGGCCTTATATATTGTACTAAGACCTTTCACTTATTAACACGATATTTTATTTGCATTAGATTTCATTAAAGCCTTTGCCAGTTCTAATATTGAATGCCAGTATCAATTACCATGTTGCCATTTTTCTCAGTGTGTACTATCAAAATGATATTATGATGTTACTATGAGAGAAGAAAATAAAATTGCAAACAGATTACTTTTTTGTAAGTAGCTAGTTTTTTTCTTTTTCTTTTCCTGAGCCTGCTAATCCTATCATTTATTTGACATTGTGGAGCTGTAACCTCAGACCTAATGATTTAAAGAAAGCCAATGGATGTGTGCAGCAATTATCTTTGGGTATAACTAGAATTTCTGGGTCAGGTTCTATTGTTTGGCGCTCCACAAGAGCTTTGTTTTGCATCGTGTTTATAGGCCAGACTAAAATGTGTTAATATGTAGGTTGCAAACAAAGTTGAGAAGATAAATTCATTTACGTCACTGAGGAAATAAACTTACAAGTGTAAGTGCTTTTTCTTCCTTTTAGGAATTCAGATCTTAGGTGAAAATTATAAACATTACCGTGAACCAGATTTTGTCACTACATGACCACACCTTTCCAAAAGCTTTATATCCCTGGCTTTTAAAAATTTCAATTGCTCCTGCATACTAATTTATTGAGCACTTAAATTTTTTAATGAAATAATGTACTGTGCTTTAGACTTTACTATCATATATCCTTTCAATTTTTTAAAAATGCAAGAATGCCTTGTCTATAAAAATCTGTACTGGGGGCTCGGTGCCTGTGGCTCAATCGGCTAAGGCGCCAGCCACGTACACCTAAGGTGGCGGCTTTGAATCCCCAGCCCGGGCCGCCAAACAACAATGATGGCTGCAACCAAAAAATGGCCAGGTGTTGTGGCGGGCACCTGTGATCCCAGCTACTTGGGAGGTGGAGGCAGGAGACTCACTTGAGCCCAGGAGTTGGAGGTTGCTATGAGCTATGATGCCATGGCACTCTACCCAGGGGGACAGCTTGAGGCTCCGTCTCAAAAAAAAAAAAAAAAAAATCTGTACTGGGACTTCCACATAATTTGATTATATAATCAATTACATAGGTCATCCAGACTATTAGGGACTTTATAACAAAGACGTTTGTTTACTTGATTCATTCTCATAATTGTTTCAATTCTTTATTTGGTCTATATCATCAGCCTGTTTCTGGCAGTCTGTTCATTATAGTTGTGCTGGCATCTACTCTGCCTGCCATACCCAGAACAAGTCTGTGGCATTCCGCATGTATAACAAAAACAGCTGGCATAAACACGTTGACCTTCACATGACACCCCATGTAGGCGGTTTGTATACATAATCATGGCCGCAGCCTGCTTGGCTTGTTCTAGGTCATATAACAAGTGTGGGTTTGGTTACAAGTTAGCGTCCCTGCAGTTTCTAGTCTGGGGTTGACCTTACAAAAGTCAATCCAAACTACTTTTTTTTTCTTCAGTAAATGCTATAAAAGTAGTTTCAATTTTATAGAAGGCATTATTTTTATGAAGAAAAAGTTACATCTGTCTAATGCCACTGTCTTTAACAAGTTGCTTTATAACAAGGATAATATATATTTTTAAAAGCTGCTTTATTCTGAGCCAGAAGGTATGCCAGGTCCAACAAGATGGCATATCTTGGCAGAAAATATTTTCAGACAAAACAAACATAATATTTGAATACCATACAAAATCCAGATGCAGTTTTAAAAACACAAGCCTTCAAGAAGCTAAATTTTGAGAGTCTGGTTTTAGGCTAAATAGTCAACAACTTTAGGATTAGAAGTGTCTTCTATTCTGGGTACCAATTATGGGTATTTTGGTGGAAGAGTTTAAGACTGGCAAATCTCAATGTCAGAGATTTTTCCATCTTACTTAGTAACTTAGATGCTTTTGTATGCCACATTTACTTTGTCAGAGAGAGGGTAGCCCTAAATAAAAATCGTTCCATGTCCTTGGAAAAAAAATCTCAACTGTCTTCTAAGCTATTCAAAATAGCTTTTTCAAAGTAATTTAAATATACACAAGGTGTCCATAAAATAGTCAACTATTTTCAATTGCACACCAACTTTATGGACACCTGTATGTGTTTTATATATATGTATATGTATATATATATATATATATACACACACACACACACACACATATATATACACTTATATATTTATATATGACTGAAAGTTTACTACTAGCTATATTGTGTGGTTTTAGCATATAAAAAGAAAAAAATTCCAAGCCAATAAACCTTTAGTCATTGTCTTCTTTTTATGAAGTTGAAGAGGGACAGTGTGTGTTGTACACAAATGTGAAAGGATTTTAAACACAGTAAATGCTCATTAAGCTTTTCTAAATAGATAGATTGTGGAATAGAGGTTTGAGACCTGACTCTTAAGTCTTTTATATTGAATTGTTTGAAGGCCCCTTAAAGGCTATGCTCTGGGGCCTTTAAACAAAATTGTGTTTTTAGTTTTCAGAAAGTAAAGCACAATTTTGAGAACTTCAGATGAGATTTTCTAGTCTACTAGGGGGACCATTCCAAGTTCACTTTATTTGCTGGAGAATCTCTTAAGATGTTTAGAGGAAAAATGACACATTTCATTGTTATTTCTAAAAATGCATAGATCATTTCTTTGTTTTGCTTTTCACCTATAATCCCAACAGATACAGATTTTTCAAACTCTAATGCACACTTCCGCTGATGTACTGTTATTAGAATGGACCTCAGACATATTCACGTTTGTTTTCTGAGTAAAACCATGGGAACGTAACACTCCTGTCCTCAAACTGCCCACTGAAATAAACCAGATAAGTGGTACCATGGAAATTCAAGATATCAAAAAGCAGCAACCTGTAAGCTTGGGAATTTTGAGAGATTATAAATACAATAGCTGAGAGCATGTTTAACCATGGACTTTTTTTCCTTTTATACTTAGACACTTGTAAGGTTGTTGAGTTGCTCTCCTGGGGTCCATACTAAAATGCGTATGTTTCAAAACTACACAATTCACATTTCATGCCTTCTCTCCTCTTTTTCTCAAATGCATCCATATTTGTAACCCGCCTCTGATTCAATTCCTAGGCAAACAAGCAAACACGCTTTCTGAGGAGTGGTAGCAATTCTATACCTATTTGTTTCTGTAATTTGTTTGACAATGAGACAAAAACATGCATTTTTTAAAACATAAATCTTCTCAGATCAATTTAGCATTCTGGGATCATTTCCTCTCTGTCTCTCAATCTTTGTAATCTAAGAAAAATGACTTCAATATTTTCAGTCTTCCTATCTGATACAGAAGTGATATTGTATACTTCTGAGGGAAAATAATGCTTTTTCTATTATGTTAGATAGTTCAGACTTATCGAAAAAACGTGGGTTCTTGTTACATCATCCCTCGAAATATTGCCAGTGCCATGGCTACTCTAATTAGCAGTAAATCGAAGTCCTTTCTTTCTGATAGAACAGGACTGTGAAATAAATTGTGATTGGGCGAACTGCGTCAGCAAGCATCAGTGATTAGAAGCCCTGTGGGACAAGTTTATTAAGACTGAGTGGGGGCAGGGGACCTACATTCTCCATGCTTTTACTGTTGATCACTGTTTTCATATGAATTTCACCATAACTGACAATCCAACTGGTAATACACAGGATGCGTTTGTCTACATATCTGAAGGTGCTTTTCCTTTTGGTAATCTAATGAAGTAGGACTTTCAAAACTGAATCAACAGGAACACAAGATCATAGCAAGAAGAAACAACTAAAAACATGAAAATCAATGGGAAAATACTGTGCTCCTCTGGAGAAAATGGGAAGCCGATGTAGATTACTCTCTTAATGCACAGTGTAGGTTCAGACAAAACTGCACATAATTAGGCTCGTGTACCTAGTTTTTCTAGCGAGAGTTGCCAAATTCATGAGAAACAGCTTTAAAAATAATTTTTGGTTTGTATAGCTCATCTAGGTAAATTATGGTTTATTATAAATCAAATTTCAAAATTATATACAAAAGTGATAATGCATGAACCCTGCTATTGATAAGCATAGAAATGATTAATGTTTAGTAATTAAGAAGTGATTTGCAAGAAGTCAGAGAACACACATTGTTTGTCACTTGGGCTAAGTGACCATACAGAGAGTGACGCAGTGGACATCTGAGAAATACTTGGTAGACTTATTTAAGTCTTTCTGTCTTTCTTTTGCTTTGAAAAAAAAAAAATTTTTTTTTTTTGAGACCAATTCTCACTTTGACATCCTTGGTAGAGTGCAGTGGCATCATAGCCCCAGCAACCTCAGACTATTAGGCTCAAGTGATCTTCTGCCTCAGCCTCCCAAGTAGCTGGGACTACAGGTGCCTGCCACAAGGCCCAGCTACTTTAAGAGATAGACTCTACCTCTTTCTCGGGCTGTTCTCAAACTCCTGAGCTCAGGCAATACACTCACTTTCACCTCCCAGAGTGCTGGAATTACAGGCATGAACCACTGCACCCAGCCACTTAGCTTTGAACTCTTTATCAAACTCTAAGTACTGTAGCCTATAACCACCCTCGTCAAAGGTTTTCAACCCCGGTACATATAAACTGAACCTGGAGCAATTGAAAATATTTTTGTTTGGGGGGCACTAAAACAGCTAAACGGTATCATAGGAGTAGGGTGGAGGTGAAAGCCAGTAATCAGCATTTTTAAAGTGACCCCAAACCACTGGCCTCCATGGTCTGCCTATCTTTTCTTTCTTCTCTTCCCACCACTCTCTTATCTACTTGTTAACCTCAAGCCACACTTCCCTCTCCTCTTAAAAATCACTAAAATTATTCTCACCTTGGTGCCTTTGGTTTGCTCTTTTCTCTTCTCTCTGCTGCACTCCCCTTTTCCTCGGTCTTTCTTTACATGGCTTTTTTCTTCTAGATCTTCAGGGGTCTGCTCAAGTATTACTACTTCAGAAAAACTTCCCCACGTTCTCCCCATTCCTGAAGAAGTCATATTCCATCACATTCGTAGCCTTCTTTTAAAATTCATTTAGGTATCTGTGTGTTTGCTTAATCTCTCTCTCCATCAATAAAGAGCTCCATATTGCAAGAACCTTGTAATTCTTCACCGTCGCCCTAGCACAGTGTGTTAATGGCACCTTGCAGATCCCTAGTAAAGCCATTCACTTTAACAAATATTTATGAAGCATCTGCTATTTTCCGGGCATTGATCTAGGCGGTAAAGATAAAACAATGAATAAAACAGATAAATTATATGAACGAATAAATAGCATATAACTAAGGTACCCTGTAGACAGGTTCTAGATAAACTCAATTATAACAGGGTAATTTTTTGTTATGTCGTTGAATTTACACACAAGGAAATTAATCCACTTACACATATTCAGAATGTACAGGACTGCAGCTTAAACTAGTGAAGGAACTGCACGGCCTGCCACCATTGAACCTAGATTCTACCTAACGCTGGCTCTGAACGCACATCATGGCTGTGATGAGATAGTGGACAAGGCATGGATACGTAGTTACTGGGGGCACTGTGCTTGGAGGCAACTGGTTTCCCAGAGGGCAGCACTTATAATTTACTCATCTTCTCTCTTAGCGTTAGCAAGCCTAGGATGTGAGTAAGAGTAAGGCTCTGTGTCATTAATTGGGCCGAGGATCAAATAAGGCAAAAAAAATGGAAGTTAAAAAATTCACATAATGCATTTTAATGAATAAAAGCTGTAGTTACAGTGATTCTCTTTCCGTTCCTCCTCAGCTTTGATTTCCTCATCTGTGAAACGATGAATTTAGACGAGCATTTCTGCCATCTTTTCAGAGCCTGTGTTTTCAACATATTCTGGGTCTGTTAGTCTTCCTGATTGCACTGGGATCCCTGCCAAGACTTTCTGCACTTTTAATAAACATATATTCCAGAACAATATAATGACTTGTTGCAGCTCTCTTGGCTTTTCTATTTTCAGATTCTGGGCATAATTCAGAAGGACAATGGTGGGATCATGCTCTGGGGTTTGCTGCTCATCGTTTGGGGGTTTGTTTTTGCCTTGTTTTACCTTATCTAACTTCTGCTTTCACAGCATGTTTTTGTTTTACTCTAAGCATGTGCAATGGTTAAGCCTATTTGTCAGAAACCCTATTTACTTATGTTTTCAAATGCATCGTTTCAGCCCCACGGAATTTGTTAGCCCGCCCCTCATTACATTGCTTCTGACTTTGAATGATGGAGGAAATAGCTCTGGATGGGTAGCCAGTCAGTCTGATTAGTCTGTTGGGTGCAGGCTCCCTGGTCACTGGGATCACTCACGCCTAATGCTTCTCTAATTATAGACATGTCTCATTCCTGGCTATTTAACGGCCTCACCACAGGGAGTGACTCCACATCCTGACTGCAAGCCTGCCTTCATTAGCTTAAACTGTACATCATAACCTTCCAGTTTTACAATAACCCAAGGGACCCTCTCTCCCAGAACTGTGGCAGTGTGACAATCTTAGTATTTGAATGCGGAGACAGATGATAAGAATTTATGACTTCCAGCTTTAAAATGAAAAAGGCAAGGCTCTGTATGATGAGATTGTAAAAGAAGCTGTCTATGTCAATTGCAGAGAAGATACAGGGATTTTGTTCTACCTATTTCCTCCTTAAAAGTGTCCCTTTCTTCCTAAGTAAGTGCTATTGAACTTGAATAACAACGGAGAGTTTGAAAAGCAAATGTGCTTCAAGGTTTAATACGTCTAGAAATAAAAGAATTATCTCTTGCCTTAGACTAGAACTTTGGTGTCCTTATTTGAGTTGTACCTTTCATAACACACCCATGTGTGCCTTAATGATGGGGACACATTCTGACCCACTTGTCCTTAGATTATTTCATTCTCCTGTGAGCATTGCAGAGCACCCACAGCTAGATGGTGTAGGTGACCACACAGATGGGCCGTATGGTACAGGCCATCGATCCCAGACTACAAACCTGCACAGCATGGCACTGCACTGGACACTGTAGGCAATGACAACACAATGGTGGCTATTTGTGTGTCTAAACATATGCAAACATGAGAAAGGTCCAGTATTGTAATCTTATGGGACCACTGTTGTATATGTGGCCTTTTAAAGACCAAAATGCATTATGCAGCACATGACTGCCTTACTCATAATCACATTTGCTGTCTTTTATAGAAAACCTTTCCTATGCTAAGCCCTGACTAGGACCTTTAGATGTCTTTTTTCATTCCCCTAAACATGGCAAGGTAGGTTGTATCCATATCAAGCTCAGACATTTAGGAAAATGCCCAGGTCACACAGTTTATGGCAAGGCTGAGACGGGCACTCTTTGCCTTACTTGATTCTAAACCCTACCCTCTTTCTCCTGTCCACTTCGGCTCCATTAGGCTTTGCTGCCTAACAGTGAAGAGGGCAGAGTTCTTGCTTCTGCACTTTCACGGACATTTGGTCCTAAGCTTTTATTACAGCAAGACCCTAACTTTCATAACAATAATAAAATAACAATCAATGAGTTCTGTTGCATGTTTATTATGGATCATACTCATAATGCTCTCATTTCATCTTTAAAATACTGCTTCTTTATTTGTTGTTGGGTGAGGACCTTCAGGCCTAGAGAAGTTGCATGGAGGACGCACTGTCATCCTGAGTGATGGAGCTCACTGTCATGCCATTGCCTCTCACGGTAGCCTTGAAACAGGTACATTATATTAAGATGGATTTTAAATTGTCCTCCTGATCCCACAGTGAGATCCTTGAGAACAGAGCCCACAAACCAGTAGAGTTTCCCTATTGATCAGAACTGTGTGTGGTCCATCATAAGCATTCTGGAGACATTTGTTGAATGATGATGAGTTTTATTTACATTTGAGTCAGTTATGAAGGAGGTCATGGGCTTGGTCAGTTGAATAAATCTCACAGAGTGGAAAAAATCTATGAGGGTGTGTAGAAGCTGAGGCACAGGATATGAATGCACTACTAAGTCCTATACTATAAGATCATTGCTTGAGGCACTGGTTTTTTCGTTATACTGATATCTTATTATTTAGCTGTCATATCTTTCAGTTTGATCCATGTTGACCATAATGTTTCCAGAAACACTAAAACTCTAAATAGAGGTTGCTGCCTGGAAAGAAATGACAATTTTTTGACAGATCCAACAAAAAGAAGGAAAGATCATTTTCTATTCGACACAAAGCCACCCTAGAGTCTAATAGTTCTATGAAAAGAAGACAAATATTTTCTATACATTTGCCTCACCTCATTTCTAAATAATTCATACATTGCTATGTGCCATGCTATAAAGGAGTACCAAGAGAGTAAATGAAAGCATAAAAAACTAGAATTGCCAACAACATCTGACCTCACTACAGTTAATTTTGGCTCACTCACAACAATAACTTATTTTGTAACTAACAAAGACGAAAGGGAATCTGGGGAGTCTGTAGGAAAATCCTCCTTGAACTGATTATGGAAATGCAGTACAGAGACTTTAAGTTGCCCAGATATTTAATCTACAATTAGACATCAGTTTTGGAGCCCCACTGCTATACATATTGCCTATCGCAGCGGTTCTCAACCTGTGGGTCACGACCCCTTTGGGGGTTAAACTACCTTTTCACAGGAGTCGCCTAAATACACCCTGCATATCAGATATTTACAATTCATAACAGTAGCAAAATTACAGTTATGAAGTAGCAACGAAAATAATTTTATGGTTGTGGGTTACCACAACATGAGGAACTGTATTAAAGGGTCAAGGCATTAGGAAGGTTGAGAACCATTAGCCTGCAATAAAATAAATCAATTTTTCTGTAGAATGCATAACTTTATTCCATTTTTATATGTATCTGTTTTAGTAATTTTTATGCATCTACAAGCAATTGCTTACTACCTCCAGGCCCTCATGCTGATCCACACCAGCACCATCTCTAGCCTGGATAACTGCAGGACATCCCGGCCAGTCTCTGTGCTTCTAGTCTTGCCACAGTGAGTCTTTTAAAACACAGTCTAGGGCGGTGCCTGTGGCTCAAAGGAGTAGGGCGCTGGCCCCATATGCCAGAGGTGGCGGGTTCAAACCCAGCCCCTGGCCAAAAACTGCAAAAAACAAACAAACAAACAAACAAAAAACACAGTTTAGATTAGGTTGGTTCTCTGCCTCTGAATGCTGTAGTGATTCCCCCTGTGACCTCAGAGTGAAAGCCAATGTCATCTCACTGGTCTGTGGCTCCACCCAGGTCCCATGGCCTGTTGTTCCCTGACTGAATCTTCTCCTCTTCCTCAGAGACCCTCAGTCCCCCTGTGCTGCCCCTTCCTGTGCCATGGTCAGGTCTAGTATTGGTAAGGTGACCAGATGTCCCGCTTTTGGTGGAACAGTCCTGATTTTTAACAATCTGTCCCACTTCCTGAGGCATTTTTAAAAAGTCCTGATTTTTGGAAAGAATGCACTACAAGCTAGGGAATGGTGGGGGAACAGGAAAGGAATATACGGTTTTTGGCTGCCATGTGGCTATTTCACCAGGATATGAGTTTTATATTATTTTTGTTAATTTTATAATGTTAAACTTTAATAATGACTAATAATTGTTGAAAACTGATTTTCGAGAACTGCTTATCAAAGTTTGCATTGTTTATTGGTTGTTCGAATTAGACCACCATTGTTTGGACTTAATGAACAATGGCGTTTTTTGGCATTGGCAACAACAAAAACATTTTATAACTATCTCTCAGAGATACACATCATACTGCATGCTAGTGCTAGTTAAACAAGTGATGTCAACAAATCAGCTA
>CAUYQV010107376.1:0-14495 GCA_963574575.1 Galagoides demidoff
TCTGTCTTCTTCAGAGAAGTTTCTCTTTAAGTCTCTTGCCCACCCTGCGATGGGATCACTTGTTCTCTTCTTGCTACTACGCTTGAGTTCTCTGTGGATTCTGGTTATAAGACCTTTGTTGGAAGCATAACCAGCAAATATCTTTTCCCATTCTGAACATTGTCTATTTACTTTTCTTACTGTGTTCTTGGCTGTGAAGAAGCTTTTAATTTGAGGAGGTCCCAGTAGTATATTTTTGATGTTGCTTCAATTGCCCGGGGGATCCTCCTCATAAAATTTTCACCAAGGCCTATTTCTTCAAGAGTTTTCCCTACACTTTCTTCTAATGTTTTTATAGTTTCATGTCTTAAATTTAAGTCTTTAATCCAGTGAAAATCTATCTTGGTTAGTGGTGACAGGTGTGGGTCCAGTTTCAGTTTTCTGCATGTCGCTAGCCAGTTCGTCTAGCACCATTTGTTGAATAGGGAATCTTTTCCCCATTCAGTGTTTTTAATTGGCTTGTCAAAAATCATATAGCGGTAAGTAGCCAGGTTCAGCTCTTGGTTCTCTATTCTGTTCCATACATCTACGTCTGTTTTTGTGCCAGTACCATGCTGTTTTGATCACTATTGATTTATAGTATAGTCTGATGTCTAGTAGCATGATCCCCCCTGCTTTGTTTTTGTTTCTGAGTATTGTCTTGGCTATTCAAGGTTTTTTTTGGATTCCATATGAACTGCAATATTATTTTTTCGAGATCTTTAAAATATGACAATGGAACTTTAATGGGGATTGCATTGAAATTATATATAGCTTTAGGTAGTATAGACATTTTGACAATATTAATTTGGCCATGTATTTTATGACCATTGCCTTCACATTCTGTTGTAGATGGCTCTATTTTTTTTCCTAAGGCCTTTGGAAATGTAAAAGATGTAACAGGTAGCACATCCTGATATGCAAGTATATGTGTGTGTGTCTGTACCTATCCATCCATCTATCAACAGATAGATAATTATCTATTAATATTGTCTATAGGGTGGGGGTAGAGGATAAAACCATGGTAAAAGAAAAATCACCCAACTCTGGGTTTCAACCCTACCTGTATGACTTACATTGTCACTGTGTCACTTTGGGCAAATTGCTTTGGCTCTCAGGTCTTACTTCTGTAAAAATACTGCTGATCCCATCTCTATCCCAGGTTATTTTTGAGGATTAAATTATTTATTTTATATGAAGTGCCTACACATACTAGTATTTGCTAAGCGTTCATTTCCTTCCTCCCAGGATTACGGTTTGTAAACAACAGAAACCCTGAAATTCCATGGAAGTTCTGTTTCTTTTTCCAAGAGTCCGTGATTCTTTGAGTCTAACTTGCCCAGGACCAGAAGCTCTGACACCAGAAGTTTTGAAAGCCCACAAAATAAAACTATCTACTGCTGAGATCTTCAAATTAATCTTATCAAAGTCCCCTGAGGTCAAATTAGTAATCACCAGAAACTTAAGTGTATTAAATAAGACTTAGTAGTGGTAAAGACGTAAGTTTTGTTACCTGTCTCCTGAGTTCTTAAGAAACCCAGGGAGCCTCTAAGACTGAGATCCCCATCCCAGGCTATGGACTGGCAATAGTCAGAGTCCTGTTAGGAACCAGACACACAGCAGGAGTTGAGTGGTGGGTGAGCAAGAAAAGCTTCATCTCTATTTACAGCCGCTCCCCGTCATTCCCATCACCACCTGAGCTCCACCTGCTGTCAGTTCAGCAGCAGCATTAGATTCTCACGGGAGAGAACCCTACGGTAGACTGTGAATTCCAGGGTTCTGGGTTGATCCCTCCTTGTGAGAACTTAATGCCCCCCCACCCCAGTCTGTGAAAAAATTGACTTCTATGAAACTGGTCCCTGGTACCAAAAAGGCTGGGGACAACTGCTCTAGGAAGTTACCATGAGGTTGCAAAATGTCTTCAGCCCAACTCATCAAGGTGTTTGGTTTTACTAATGAGTTAATAAAAAACACAGAGGCAAAAGGAAACTTCCAAAGGTGATGCCTCTGTTCACCATTTTGATCATGTTGATGGTTCATACCTAGACCCACTTTATTATTGTATGTCAGCTGGGCCTCAACAAAGCTGTTTTAAAAGGTCACACAAGAAAAGTAAAAAAAATTTTTTTTGAGACAGAGTCTCACTATGTTGCCCTTGGTAGAATGCCTTGGTGTCCCAGCTCATAGCAACCTCAAACTCTTGGGCTTAAGCAATTCTCATGCTTCAGCCTCCCAAGTAGCTGGAACTACAGGTGCCTGCCACAACACCCAGCTATTGTTATTGTTGTTGCAGTTGTCATTGTTGTTTAGCTGGCCCAGGCTGGTTTCAAACCCTCCAGCCTCGGTGTATGTGAGTGACACCCTAACCACTGAGCTATGGACACCAAGCTGAAAGTAATTGTTTTAAAGGCAAAAATTCACTAGCCTGTGCACTTATGTTTTGTGTATTTTATTATCTGTAAGTTATATCTTAATAAAGTATAAATAAATAAAGCAAGCTGTCAAACAGTGGATATATATATATATATGTATATATATACACACTATCTTGTATATAAGAATTAGAGACCATATAAGAATATATATTTGCATGTGCCAGTATCTTCATAAGAGTTTTATTTGTAAAAATAAACAAGAATCAAATGACAAGTATCACTTATGGTTCAGGGAGAGGAAGATAGGATGGAGGAAGGAGTGAAGCTTAATGTTTATCTCTTCATCTTGTCTTGTTCCTTGAAACTGTGAAAACAGAAATAAAGACTCTTTAAAGGAAGATGAGTAACCAGGTGACTGGGCTGGATCGTGGGGGAGTTGATACATGAGAGGAGAAGGCCACATCAGTACTTTCTAAAATCAGAAATACTTTGAAAGTATGAACAAGAAAAGCACACACTGAGAGGTTCTGCAGCACTGGGTGGCAACACCACCCACGGTTTCAGGGTATCGAGGAGGTGTGATCTGCAATCTGCCTGCCACATGACTTATCTCCTGCTTGGGAGTATAAACATCTTATTAGACTCTAAACAGATTTTTCCAGGTATTTTTAAAATTAAATAAACTCCGATCACCTTACCATGTCCTCCTGTTATGATGACAAATTGACCAACCAGCACGTTTATATTGAGAGACCTCTCTATGTGCTAACCACTGACAGGGACCCGGGGAAGGATTCACGGAAGACCAAGCTCACAGGCGGACTATCAGGGGACAGCTCTTGGCAACTGTCAGCTGCTGAAGGAGGAGGTGCAATTTGGAAGGGAACAGGACCAGCCAGAGTCATGACTTCAGTGATTCAATTTAGTGGCTTGATCACAGCTCACTGCTGCCTAGAACTCCTGGTCTCAAGCCAGTGATGCCCCTGCCCCAGCTTCTGGAGTAGCTAGGATGGCTTGTACATGATGCCGCACCTGGCTAATTTTCTTCTTTCTTTCTTCCTTTATTTTATTTTATTTAAAAGAGATAGGTCCTCACTTATTGTCCAGCCTAGTCTCAAACTCCTGGCCTCAAATGATCCTCTTTCCTTGACCTCCCTAAGTGCTGGGATTGCAAGAGTGAGCCGCTGTGCTCAGTCATCAATTTCTGGACATTAATTTTTAGCCACCCTCCCCACAGTTAGGTCTCCCAGTGGCTGGAAAGGAAACAGGTTCAGTTATTACCAGCCAGAAAGGGCTCCCACACAGTCCACCATTGCACGGCTACTCCCCTTGCGATTGGATTTGGTGCCAGGTAAACCCCACTGAGAGCCCTTCCTCCCTGGTCCCCCTTCCTTCTTCCCCCTTCTAGGGCCCTCCTCCTAGGTCTGGATTCCATCCTGCCTCAGCTTCCTGGGTTCCCACTAATCATTCCTATTTGCCCTGTGGTCCAGGAAACTAGAACTGTCATAGCAAAGGATTACAAAGCAGATAACATAAAATAATAGCTATTTATTCTCTCATAGTTCTGGGGCTAAAATTTCAAAAGCAAGGTGTCAACAGGGCATTTCTCCTCCCTTTCCCAACCCCACCCCAAAGCCTCTAGGGAGGATCTGTCCTTGGCTCTTCCCGCTTATGGCAGACAGAGGCATTCCTTGCCTTGTGGCAGCATCACTGTGACCTCTGTCTCTGTTGTCTGACACAAGGCTCTCTACTCTCTGTGACTCTGTCTGTGTCTCTTTTCTTCTTATTAGGACACCAGTTATATTGGAGTAAGGGCCCAACCTATTCCAGGTTGACCTCATCTTACCTTAGATCTTAAGTACCTCTGCAGAGACCCTATTTCCAAATAAGGTCAGATTCACAGGTTCTAACAACTTCAATGTGTCTGGGGGGGCACAGTTTAACCCACAACACTATGGGTACCCAGTTTCTGAGAGGAACCTCCACTATACAAATAAGCCTTGCTGTCATTTAAATAATATGCCATGGTGAAACTTCTAGGGACAATTGTTGAAATTGTCATCCCCAGCAGGGTGGGATGAGTGAAGACAGTAGAAAACCCACTTCCGTCCAGGTCGGGGAGGAGGAGCACAGAGCGGGGAGAAGGGCGAGGGTTCACATTGCTGCCTGTGGTCCTCCACCCTCCTTAGGCCTCCTCTGAAGCAAATCCAGGCTGTGATGGGAAGGGAGAAGGCAAGTGGAGCCTGCACCACCACCACCTCTGTACATGTCCAGTTTCAGGGTGATATCTGGGGGTTTCCTGCTTTCACTGACACTGTATTAACCAATAACTAACACAAGGCATGGGCAGGGGTCCCCCATGGAAAGGCTGCCACATAACAGTCCATTGTCCCCCTGCTGTCAGCACACAGCACTCAGAAAGCTGAGCTGGCAGAAAGGCAGGGAGCTGCCTGGGAAGGCTGCAGTCAGTGGCTCCCTGGACACTCCAGCTGGAGGTCACTGGGGTCTCTGAAACTCCTACTTTTCTGCCTGTCACTTCTCCTGCTCACTGGCTCCTCCCCCAGAACAGGGCAAAGGAAGTAGGAAAAGACCGGTTAGACTTCCTGCCTACTAGCATTGATTGAGGAGGACTCAAGCAAGGCCTTAGATTTCCTGGAACTTGACCTTCCTGTGTGCCCACAACCTGCAGTCCTACCCAGGCAGTCCCACACCTTCCTTCTCTCTAGGAACCCTCTGTCCATTTTCTGGAAGCTCTCTTGCACCACAGTGGGGGGCGGGGCACCATTTAAATGACAAAAAGACTTTATATAGCAAAGGTCCCTCTCAGTAGGGTGTAGGTATACATGCTGCTGTGGGTTAAATTGTGCTCCCCTCACCCCCAAAATACATAACTACTGGGCCCTGGGTTCATTCCCCAAGGTAGATAGTCATCCATCCATCCAATGAGTGGCCTTCAGCATGAGTGGGGGGCCCTCACTGCCCCCAGAGGCCAAGCAGCCTCAAGTCTGCCTATACCTTCCTAAGAGGAGCAGCAGAAGGACAGAGGGGCAGCGGGTGAGGGGGCACATGAGACATTGTGCCTTACAGACCAGAGTTTGAACCCAGGCCACTTAAAGCTTTAAGTCTCTTGGCTTGGGGGACAGAGCAGTCTACATAGAAAGTTCCTCTGGTTGCCAATCTGTGTCCTAACCCTTATGCCATGTCTTAGGTGAGCTGTTGTCTCCTGGGAAGAGGGTGTATATCCACCAGTAACCCTGCCTTGTAGACAAAGTTTGTCTCCACCGCCTTGCCTGTCCTTCCCACCTCCCCATCCCAGCAGCCCCTGTGGACCTGAATCTCCCAATCGTGTGCCTTGTGTCCACGCTGGCACCTACTGGCATTGTGTCAGATTACAAAACTTTTTCCACATTGCAACACAAGCCTCCACACAAGATTGATCTCTTCCCTCCACTGTCACCATTTCTCAAGACTTGTTTTCACATTGATTTCATCCCAGCGGTTTTATTTCAAGTGAATCCAAGCAGACTTCCTCTTTTAACTTAATTCAGGCTTAGGGGAAACTGGCCTCTGAGCACATTAAAAGGGCTCTGATCCCAAGCTGACGCTGTCTTGAAGCACAGAGGGTGCACTTTCTCCTTATTTTTGCCTCAGTTGCACCCAACCCAAGTCCATTTCTCCTGCATGCTTCTGTCCAGTTCTTTGAGACCAGCTCCTTGGACACTGCTTCTCTCTGCTTGAAGACCTGGGAAGACCCATGAACTGAGGAGGCACGGGTAGGGAGTGAGTGACAGGGTCACCAGATGTTTGGGGTTCTGCCTGGCTCACCTGTGACTACCTACTTATGCAATCCTTCATAGAATGATCGACCCTGTGTCCTAGTTTTCTATTTCTGTAGGCAAACCACTCCAAAATGTAGTGGCTTAGAACAGCAATCATTGATTTATCTCTCAAGTGTACAATGGGGACAAGGTTCCCAGAGAACTCTCATCTCTGCTATACACAGTACCAGCTGGGGCGGCTCATCATGGTGCTAGAGACTCACTTCCTAAATGCCTCATTCTCATACATGGAAAGTTGCTCGAGTGGTAGGACAGGAGCTTGGCCAGGGTTGAGAGCTGGAAGCTTCAGGGCCTCTTGCATGTGCTTCCCCCTAGACTATGTGGTTTACTGTCAGCATATGGGGTGGGTTCCAAGGGCAAGTATCCCAAGAGAACATGGTGCTTTTATGACCTAACTTTAGAAGTCATGTGGTGCCATTTCCACCATTCTCTACTGGAATAGACAGTTATGAAGTCCAATTCATGTCCAAGGAAGAGGGACAAGACCTCACCACTGGATAGGAAGAGTGTCAATGGCACGCACATGTTAAGCCATGGGACGTGGGATATATTGTGGTCTAAATCTTTGTAAAACCCATGGTTTATTCTCTGGCTACTAACAATCCACATCTATCTCACATACAACTCCTTCCTCCAAAGCCCTCTCAAGTCTCATCCCACTGAGTCCACTTGGAAGCCCAGGGTCTCATCTAAATCAAGTCCAGGTTCTCACATGTGCTCTGGGGTTCAATTCTTTGAGAATAGCTCCTTGGAAACTCTTTCTCTCTGCCCAAAGACCCTCAAAGGCCTATGAACTAAAGAAATACGTTATCAGCACACCTCCATCACACATACCCAACATGCAATAGCAGGACAGGCGTAGGATAACCACTGTAAACTCTCATTTGAGAAGGGGAGAAATTAGCCAGGTAGGGTATTGGCACCTTAGTCACAGCTACTCAGGAAGCAGAGGCAGGAGGATCCCTGTAGCCCAGGAGTTCAAGCTGGCAGTGAGCTTTGATCATGACCCTGTGTTCCAACCTGGGTCACAAAAGAGTGAGACCATCTCTAAAAAAAAGAAGATAATAAATAGAAGCACATGGCATTATCTGGCCCATAGCTGTTCTGAAATCCAGCCAGGGACATGTTGCCACTCCCTTGCTCAGGGCTCAGTCGTACCGCCTGGGAATTGTTTGCTGTTCCCTGTGAGGACTTAGTTCTTCCCTCCCAATTATGCTGCTTTCTCTAAAAAGGGAAGCCTATGTGTACAGCAAAGTAGTTTTCTCAACCTGCTTCCCAACATAGAAGTTTGAGAATTTTCAAGGACGTTTTTTCTTTGCATCCTTTTGCCCTCTCCCTCTCAGTGCAAACTGTCATAATTCTTTAAAAAGTCTTGTAGGCAGGCTCAGTGCCCGTGGCTCAAGTGCCTAAGGCACCAGCCACATACACCTAAGGTGGTGGGTTCGAATCCAGCCCGGGCCCGCCAAACAACAATGGTGGCTGCAACCAAAAAAAATAGCCAGGCGTTGTGGCAGGTGCCTGTGGTCCCAGCTACTTGGGAGGCTGAGGCAGGAGACTTGCTTGAGACCAGGAGTTGGAGGTTGCTGTGAGCTGTGATGTCACAGCACTCTACCCAGGGGGACAGCTTGAGGCTCTGTCTCAAAAAAAAAAAAAAAAAAAACTTATGGGCATTTTGTAGATCAATTTATAAATTCCTACTATTAGAGAAAAGACACACCCCCAAATCTCTTTGAGACACAAGTAAATTCTCCAATTTGTTCTGTAGGACCTGCTTTAAGGTTTTTAGAGGTCTTATTTTATTTATTTTAGTTTTTTGAAGCAGCCAGTCACCCAGGCTGGAGTGCAGTAGCATCATCATAGCTCACTGAAACCTCAAATTCCTGAGTTCAAATGGTCTCCCTGCCTCAGCCTCCTGAGTAGCTAGAACTACAGGTGCCCACCACTGTGCCTGGCTAATTTTTCTATTTTTAGTAGAGATGGGGTCTTGCTCTTGCTCAGGCTGCTCTTGAACTCCTAATCTCAAGCAATCTTCCCTTCTCAGCATCCTAGAGTGCTAGGATTACAGGCATGAGCCACGGAGCATGGGCAAATCAGCAACTCACTCCTTGTATTTTTTTAATGGGTAGAATCTATGAAACACACCCTTAAGATTCTTAGGAAGCCTTTTGTCTGTCTGAAAGGTTTATGAGGAGCCATCTTAAATTTTTCTCATGTCTTAACAAAGAATCTTGAATTCGATCTTTGCCTAGAAGTCATTTCTTAACTTGGGAATAGTCTGCTAACTGGAGAAGCTGGGAAAGAGAAACTTTTGTTTTTTAACTCAGAAAGTACCATCCTATTTATATTTCCTCTAGCTTTTCCTTCATAACTGAGCAGCCCCTTTTAAAGCTCATTCCCTCCATGTCCCTAAACAAAGTCCCCTAGAAGAAGGCAGGTGACATCCCCAACCCTCCACCCAGAAAGATCTAAGCCAGAGCATCAGGTTTAGAAGGCACGTTTCTTATTTTCTATATGATCGCAGGTGGCAATGCCACCAAATTCCTGCCAGTAAATAACCAAGGTCCCTTTTCTCCAGCTTCCAATAATATATTCTTACCTTCCTTTAAGTCTTCACAACACTCTCTTCAAGTCACCTGCAACTGTTTCAAAGCCGATGACACCCATCTGAGGCATTAGGGCTTAGCAGCTACTCACTCTCAGCATCAAAATCTCGTCCAGTTATCTGTTGTTTCATAACAATCCTTCTCAAAACTTGGTGCAGTGATTCTCAGCTGGTGCGCTGAGGCACACTGGTGTGCCGTGAAAAATTTTAAAGGTCACTAATTAAATTATCTTTGGAAGAAGTTCAAAAAACACAGTAAGTATATTCTTTTTTTAACTCTTTTTTTTTGATCAACATAATTTAAATGTGCCACAGAAGTTTAACTATAGGTTTAAGTGTGCTGTGATAAAAAGACTAAAAAAGATAAAAAGGTAAAAAAAAAAAAAAAAAAAAAAAAAGATTGAAAAACACTGACCTTATGCCTGAAAAAGAATAATCACTTTTTTATTTTACAAATGTGCCTTTGGAATAGAGCTTGGAGGAAGAGCCTTATTTCTGTTTTACATGGTATCAACTAACATAGCTTGACTGTTGGTTTGAAGACTCCTTGGACAAGGCTCATGTACATGCCTAAGGAGTTGGTACTGTTGGGTGGGAACTTGGCTGGGGTTGGGTCTAGGGACCTTAGTTCCTCTCCAGTGGTCTTTCCATGGGCTGCATGGCTTCCTCATGGCTTGGCTTCTAGGTCCCCAGAGCAAGCACAGCAAAAGAATGAGGTAGAAAAACATGGCATTTTCATAATTTTACCTTCATAGAATGTCTTCCACCAGACTCTATCCACCAAGGCTGCCACCACCAAGCCCCACCCAAGCCCATGAAGGCAAGGGGAAGGAATGTAAACCCCATCACTTGATATGAAGAGTGTCAAATCACACTCCAGAAGAACATGTAGGATGAGGTGGATAGACAGACAGACAGATACAGTAATCTTTAGAAAATATAGTCTATACCCAGCACAGTGGCTCACACCTATAATCCTAGCACTCTGGGAGGCTGAGGCAGGTGGACTGCTTGAGCTCAGGAGTTTGAGACCAGCCTGAGCAAGAGTGATATCTTGTCTGCACTAAAAAAAATTTCAAAAACTAGCTGAGTGTTGTGGCAGGTGGCCATAGTCCCAGCTACTTGGGAGGCTGAGGCAAGATGATCACATGAGCTCAAGAGTTTGAGACTGCTGTGAGCTATGATGCCACAGCACTCTACCTAGGGTGACAGTGTGAGACTCTGTTTCAAAAGAAAAAGTAAAGAAGAAAAAGAGAAGAGAAGAGAAGAGGAGGGGAAGAGAGGGGAGGAGGAGGGAGAGGAGAAGAGAAGAGAGGAGAGGAGAGGAGAGGTGAACACAGTCTGATCACCCCATGAAGGTTCAGGAAAAGAACATAAAAGCAACGTCAAGGGTGTAACTTGGTGTCTGAGGCTCTAAGCCCAAACTGGATTCAAGTCTTGCTTCTGAGATTACACTGCTATCACCTCACTTGTTCCTCTGCTGGTTTTCAAAGCGCTCCATAATCTGCAACCACCTGTGGACCACACAAAACCCATCTGATCTGGCTTTCCAGAAAGACACACTCTCCTCCCACTGGCCGAGCTGCCTTGCTTTCCCGGGCATGTCTCATACCTTCTTGTAGACTTACCTTGTTCTGCTTCGCCTCCCAGAGTTGCCTCCTTACCTGTCTCCAGTTATTCAGATTTGTACCCAGCAAACGCTTGTTGAGGATTCACTGTAATTGTACATGAAACCCCGACTGCTCCCCTTGGCCACCTGGTTAAGGAAGACTTCAGGGAGGAATCTGGAATCTCAAATGTCTCTAGTTAGCAGCAGTAGCATCCTGCCTGGCACACAGCCTCACACCTCCCTCCCAAGCCTCTCTTCTCTAAAGACTTGCTGTATAGGTTATAGTGTTGAATTTCTAATAGATGGGTTCCATGGAAAATCAACTCCAGTAGTGACTGCCAGCTTTTAACTGTTTCTTCCTTAAAACTGGATCATGGGCCAGTAGCAACTGTTGATAGAAACCTTGACAGAAATGCAAATATACTGGACTCACTGAACACAAATCTAGAGAGATTGGGAAGGAATCTGTGTTTGAACAAGCTCTCCCAGTGATTCCCTCGGGCCAACTCAAGTTAGAGGAGTGTCCTAGCAGACTTGCTACTGGTCTATAAACCCTGCCTCCCCCCCCCCAGCTCAACTCAGCAGTGTTACCCTTCACACATTGTACCTACCATGGAGACCCTAGTTAATTAAATAGCTCACCTTCCCACTCCTCCACCTGGTTCCTACATCCAGCCCCTCTTTAGAAACATCACCCTCCATCAGTCGTGTATCATTGAACTCTCAACTTAGCACTGCACAAAGAACCTACCCAATGTAGTTTCTTCTGCCTGCCTCGGTGCATGTCTTTCTGTTTTCTTCCCCCCTCAAAGGTGCCAAGTCCATTGCTTGTCATCTCTTCAATAGTTGATTGGTTTAAAGTTAGAGAAGAAAACAGTACTGTGCTTTGGAATGAATCTACTAAAATTCGATCTCAGGACTTCCAAGATTTAAGACATCGATGATGGAGGATCTTTTGACCCATGTTTTGGGTTTATTCGCTATGCCAACAATGTGACCAATTTTCTTTAAAACTCTTTTCTTGTTAAGTTTGAATCTGAGACAAGATCTGAAATAATCTGGGTTTTAATGAACTTGTGTTTTTGTCTGTGGTTGGGAATTTTGTTTGTTTTACGAAGGGACCACATTCTCTTTGAGATGGCTATAGAACCCATATATTAGAAATTCAATGCTGTAACATATATTATTGCCTGTATATAATTAGTTTTTATAAAATATATTTATTGTCTTATTTATATGTTTATCTTATTTTAGATTTTGAATATATTTTCTATATATAATAGAAATATAATGTGTATTAAATAATATATTTGAAATTCAAAATAAGAACAATAGGCTCCCACTTGACCACATGGCAATGTGGGAGTGGGCTGACAGCCTGGAATGCTGGCAAATGGTTCAGCTGCCTTGAGCTGACAGTCGTTATCTTAGTAATTTAGCACTAAGTCTGTTTCTCAGCCTCAGAAGTTCAAAAACTTGGATTTGTTGGCACAGAGACTGTGGCTGCTCTTCTCCTAGTCAGAAAATAAGGGATGGACCATCCAACTGATAAATCAAACCCACAATGAGAAATTACTCTCTCTTAAAATGGAAAACCCTGGTCGATGTATAATCAATGAATTATTTTCCTAGAGCCCAATCAAATGGTAAGCCAAACCACCATTCTTTGAGTCTAATTTACAAAATCCTTGACATAAGAACTAGATTACTTAAAGTGTATGTGATTAAGACATCTTTTCCCAGGAGGAATCTTCCATAGGAAGCAACATCATAATCTAATGGTTGTTGTCATGGATTGAACTGTGTCCCCCCCCAAAAGATCTAAGTCCTAACCCTCACTACTCATGACTATGATCAGATGTGGAAGTCAGGGGTCTTCACAGATGTAATTAAATTGAGATGAGATCATTAGGATGGGCCCTAATCCAATGACTGGTGTCCTTATAAGAAAAGGAGAAGAGACACAGAGAGGTACAAAGAAGAGATGGCAACGTGACTACAGAAGTGGGGATGGGAGACATGCTTATACAAGTCAAGGAATGCCAGGGAATGCAAGCAAACACCAGAGGCTAGAGGAGCAAGAAAGGATTCTCCTGTGCAGGTTTCAGAGGGAGCCTGGCCCTGAGGACATCTTGATTTCAGACTTCCGGCTCCTATAACCATGAGAGAATGAATATTTGCCATTTTATGCCATCCAGTTTGTGCTGCTCCTTTATGACAACCCCAGGAAACTAAAACAGACTCTTTCCTACCATGGAAGCTACATGTAGGGAATTAGGCAGGATCTCATATTTAAGGGAATTGGGCCATGAGCGCCAACTCCCCTTCTTATATTACTGAGAGGGACTTTCAAGTGAGACCAGAAGATTTGAAGTCTAGTGGGTAAAACCCACTCTTACAGGGACAATACTTAAGAGATTAAATAGTACTTAGGGGGTCAAATTTCATGTTTAATAGTAATCTCACACACAGAGGCACATGCCCCCCCCTCTGGGCAGCAAATGGGTCCTGTCGTGGCCTGTACAATCCCCAAGAATAAGCTGGGACATTCATGGAAAACTTACTCCATGGCACCCCCCTTTTGTTCTGGAAATAAAACCTTTGTTTAGACAATATTTTGTAGCTGGCAAATAACCTGGAAAAATCTTCTTGAGCTACACCCCACAGCTGTTATTCTATGGATTTGAGGCTTCCTTTAAGGGTAAGCTCCCTCTTTATGCTAAACATGTGGATAATCTCATGATTTAAGTGATTGTTTGAATTTTGGCTTCATGTGATTGGTTGGTGTGAGTAAAATAGTAACTTTGGCGACCACTGATATGACCCAGTTTCCCCCAGGTCTCTGTAGACCCTATAAGTTCCTCCTCCCGGCAGCAGAAAACAGCATGCATGTTCTGTGGGGCTGCTGGCTGCTGCCCTGTGTTCTGAGCCACACCAGCGTCCCCTCAGCCGGTGCAGCAAAGCCAGACACTGCAGCTGAGCGTTCAAGCTGGAGAAAGAGACATTTGTATTGCGTGGTGCCCCAAAAGGCAAATGGGCAGCTAGTGCTTTCGACCCAAATTCCTCTGTGGTTTACCAGCCAGGCTTTTTCAAGGTAGATGGTTTGTAAATCAATGCATGGAGCTTATACATTGACCTGGCCCCAAAAGGCAGAATATCTTGAAATGGGGTTGGGGGTGAGCATGGGTGGATTCAGAGATTCGTTAATTGACCAAAAGGGATATTGCAGTGGGTGTAACCCTCTCTATCCAGGCCCTTCAGGGAGAAATTTAGAACAAAGATCAGAGTTCAATTCCTCAATTTCCCGCTCTCTGAATTTTCTACCATAGTGAGGGTTTCTGAAAAAACAACTTCAAGCCATCTGTTTAACTGCCATTATTTTAGTTTCCACAGGGACCCAAACGCCTCTGGCCTTGAAAAGTAAGGCTAGTTAGGTGTCCAGAATTTTCCCTCAAAGGGATTCAAGATTTTTTCCTTTATTTCCAAGTTCAAGGAGCTCAAGAAGACCCCTAAAAGAACTCTCCGCTCCATGTCACCTGCTGGACCCATTGAAGGACATGCTGCCTCTTCCAGAAGATAAGACACACCCAGAACCCTCAGCTGCTACACTCCTTCCCCACAGAACCCTCAGCCCCCCCTCCCCTCCCACCCCATTACCCGCAGCCCCCTCCTCCACTCTCACCCCATTACCCTCAGCCCCTCCTCCCCTCCCACCCCAGAACCCTCAGCCCCTCCTTCCCTCTCACCTCAGAACCCTTAGCCCCTCCTTCCCTCCCACCCCATTACCTGCAACCTCTCCTTCCCTCCCACCCCAGAACCCTCAGCCCCGCCTTCCATACCCCCCCCCCAACCACACCCCCCCCCCCCCCCCCCCCCCCACTAACCACCCCCCCACAACCCCCCCCCACCCAAAAACCCCCACCCAGAAAACCACACCCCCCCCCAACCCCACACCCCCACACACCACCCCCCCCCCACCCCCCCCCCGGGCCGCCCCCCCCCCCCCCCCACACCCACCCCCCCCCCCCGCCCCCCCCCCCCGGCCCCCCCCG
>CAUYQV010107379.1:0-36817 GCA_963574575.1 Galagoides demidoff
GTGGATGGATGTGTGGGTGAATACCTCCAGTAGCTCAGAGCTTTATAGGCCTCCAAGTCAGAGAGCCAAGAGCACAGAAGTAAAAATCTTGAGACTGGAGACCCCTCCTAGCTCTGAAGCTCTGCTGCTGTAGGATCTTGAACAGTCTGCTTGGTTCTCATTTGTTCATCCCTAAACAGGAGTGATATTGTTCAATTTCCCTTGACCCTTTGGCTGCTATTTTTTGAAAACAGTCTATGATTTTGGCTAGAGTAGGTACGACTTCTTTTTAAAACTAGACACAGGCAGCCTCATTTGGATCCTTGCCTAATTTCATTCTGGATGAGGAAAGGCATCATAGCAACGAAGATTACGGAATTGACTTTTCAACATGGCTTTGACTGGGAAAAGGAGGGCAAATAATTAACTATTAGTTAACCACTGTCCCCGCCTTTCCAAAAAAAGAGAAGCATGACCAACTCTTGGAAACTGTCCACACCAGATTTCAGTTGATTCTTTAATGATTTTGATTGCTGTGGACAAGTTTGTGGTGCATGGAAGAATTATACCTCAATACTGCTGGAGGTTTTATAGCCTGTACCTCAGCCTCTCTGTTAGATGGATGATATTTCTCCATTTACCAGATGTTCATGCTAAATAAAACCCAGGGGCTAAAGAGTTTGCCCAAAGTCACACAGCTAATGAATCGGTGAGTGACTAGATCTTTGCCCTTTTCCATCCTGTGCCTTTTATATGGGGGCTGGTGTGTTAGGCCAGCAGCAAGACGTCTTCTTTTTGGAGCAGCCATTTTGCTGGAAGATTTCTTACCAGGGAGTGTGTAGTGTGCTGGGTCAGTCCTGATTTTGGTCGGACAGTTGAAATCTAAAAGAGAGGGCGGCACCCATAGCTCATTGGGTAGGGTGCCAGCTACATACACCCAGACTGGTGGGTTGGAACCCGGCCTGGGCCAGCTAAACGACAGTGACAACGGCAACAAAAAATAGCCAGGTGTTGTGGCGGGCACCTGTACTCCCAGCTACTTGGGAGGCTGAGGCAAGAGAATCGCTTAAGCCTAAGAGTTTGAGGTTGCTGTGAGCTGTGACACCACCGTACTCTACCGAGGGCAACATAGTGAGATCCTGTCTCAAAAAAAAAAAAAAAAAAAAAAAAAGAAAGAAAGAAAGAAAGAGAAAGAAATTTAACAGGGAATACTTTTGATGTGCCAGGTCTCATGCTTCACGGGTATTGGCAACTGATTACCTCCCAGCAGTCCCCGAGGCAAGGCTGCTTTCATCTTCTTTTGTTGCTAAAGGCTGTGTGACCTCGAGCTAAGGCTCAGAGAGTAAGAGATTTGCCCAAAGTTACACAGCACAATACTCATTTGCTAATCTACACCCCCAGAGCCCTTAGCATGAAGGCTTACTGTTTCTCTGTTTTTTGAGCTGGGAGGGGACTTTATAACAATTTAGTCACAAATGCAACACGATATCCTGGGACAGAAAGAGGACATTAGTGGAGAAATGGGTGAAATCTGAATAAAATCTGGAGTTTCATTAATAGTAATGTACCCACGTCAGTTTCTTAGTTGTGACAAACGTACATGGTACTGTAAAATAGTAGCATCAGAAGAAGCTGAGTGAGGTAAATATGGGCATTCTCTCTACTACTTTTGCAACTTTCTTGTAAATCTAAAATTATTCCCAAACAAAAAGTTTACTAAAAAAAGATTTAGTTTACACTTCCCGAAATTTCAGTGGGGGGAAGCTGCAGCTGAGACCCGGCAAGTAACAGCCAATAGCTGCAAGGCGCTCCTGACTCCAGCCTCCTGGGTGCTTGCCTGTGTGTGGTGCGTGACCACCTGTCTAGAGCCTGGTGTGGTGGCTCATGCCTGTATTCCTGGCACTCTGGGAGGCTGAGGCAGGTGGATTGCCTGAGCTGAGGAGTTTTGAGATGAGCCTGAGCAAGAGTGAGACCCGTCTCTACTAAAAATAGGAAGAATAGCCAGGTGTTGTGGCGGGCGCCTGAAGTCCCAGCTACTCAAGAAGTAAGAGGATATCTTAAGCCCAGGAGTTTGAGGTTGCTGTGAGCTATGACACCATAGTACTCTGCCGAGGGCCACAGAGTGAGACTCTTGTCTCACACATACAAAAAAAGAACCTGTGTAGAGCACAATGAAGTGAGTATAAGGGGTGCTTCTATGGAATGTGTCAGAAACGTTTCGACACAGGACACAGCATTTTGGAAACTGTGCTCGTAGGTCTGGCCTGTGCATCAGTGAGGTCTGGCCTGTGCTCGTAGGTCTGGCCTGTGCATCAGTGAGCACCAGGCCTGGCTCTCTGCGGGTGGTGAGTGATGCGCTGCACACTCGGAATGGCACTGCCATGCCTCGCTGGCCAGCAGGCCGTGGGAGCGCGCTGGGGAAATATCCCTGCCAGCCCACTCGGCTGCAGATGGAAAAGGAAGGGATTTGGGGCTGGGGGGTCTAGTGCACTTCAAACAGTTTCTCATCCCAGCTCCAACCCCAGAGGTTGCATGGCCTGGGAGGTGAGGAGGGCTCCTTTCTCTGTGCTGGGGCAGGTGCTACCCCTCAGGGCCGGGAAGCAGGTCAGCCTACACTTCTCCCAGGTTGCCAGCTGGGGAAGGGCAGCGAAGTGTAGCCAGCCTCGTCCTGCATTTGCCATTTTTTGTCTCCGTAGCTGGAGTTTGTGTAGGGGCCTGAGTTCCGGCCGATTGGCATCCTTTTCACCTCCACATTGCCAGAGTGAATTGGTGGGTGACATTTCACAGACAGCTCCCTGACACTCAGTCTGTTTTAGGCATCCTACCGCACAGCCTGTGGCTACAAGGAGCACAGAGAAGAAATAACTAGAAAAATGAAGATGATAAGGAGAATGGAGCTCTTGCTATCTGTCCAGCCCCGCCGTAGGCACTTTGCAATCGTGTTTCTTTTTTTTTTTGAGACAGAGCCTCAAGCTGTCTCCCTGGGTAGAGTACCGTGGCATAGCTCACAGCAACCTCAAACTCCTGGGCTCAAGCGAGCCTCCTGCCTCTGCCTCCCAAGTAGCTGGGACCACAGGCGCCCGCCACAACGCCTGGCTATTTTTTTTCAGTTGCAGCCATCATTGTTGTTTGGCGGGCCCGGGCTGGATTTGAACCCGCCACCTTAGGTGTATGTGGCTGGCGCCTTAGTCACTTGAGCCACAGGCGCTGAGCCTGCAATCGTGTCTCATTTCATTCTCACAACAGCTCTTCAGGGGAGACATTCTTATTTGCCCCATTTTAGAAGCTAGTACATGAAAACCCAGAGAACTTAAATAACCTACTCAAGATCCTACAGCCTGTGAATGGGGAACTGAACACGGCAGTCTCACTTTAAGTGAGTGGCTTGTGACTGGCTCTCATTTTGGCATACGTCTCCCCTTCATACTATAGTTCTGTGGAAGTCCTACTGTGTCAACCTACGGGTGGAGACCCTTACTGCTCTTGGGGGGGAAACTCCAACACAATGTGAAGCTGGCAACACAGAGGAAAGAACTTGAACTTTAGGGTTAGAGACACTTGGTATCAAATCCCAGCTCTATCTCTGCTAACCAGCTGTGTGACCCAGACAAGGCACATGACCTGTCCACGCCTCAGGTACAGTAGTAACTGAGACAGTGGTAATAGCAGCTACACCACATGGCTGAGAGTGTGAGCATTACACGAAGTAATGGGTAGTCCAAGGTGCCACTTTAGCAGGCCTGACATCTAGACAAATCCCTCGCAAGTGGGAAGAACCCTGTTGGGAAGGCAGAGAGACCTGGATTAGAATCTCACATTAGTTCCTTATTTGCTCTGTGACCTTCAGCAAATTACAGTATGTTTAAGACCATGATTTCTTCATCTGAGAAATGGGAATATAACAAGGCGTTCAGTGCAGGCCTCTGGGGCTGTAGGCAGGCTTGTGACAAAACCACAGAGGGCCGGGTCTGGAGGCAGTCAGGGGTTACTGCTCCTGCTGTCATTATGTATGTCCCCCGCCCTCCCGTCTTCCCTGCTGTTTCCTCTCTGGTTCCCAGACTTGCAAAGTCCAGAGTGTGGGGTGTTTTGAGGAACAGCTTGAAGGGAGGAAGAGCAGTGGCAGGGAACAGGCCACTGAGCCAGGATAGTTGGCCTTCCAGCCCTTTGCTGCCCCAGGGCTTGTTGACCTTGATCTCTCAGTTCAGGGGAGCAGAGAACAGTCTGGTGTCTCTGACCCTGCCCAGCCACCTGCAGCTCCAGAGTCTTAGAAGCTCCCCTTGAGGGGGAAGAGGGGACTTGAAACCACCATCTCACGGATGCCACCCTGATTTCCAAAGCAGATGCTTCTCTGGTCTCCCTCAGGTAAAATAAGGATTTAAAAAAAACAAGGTACCACCAGTTTCTGCAGGGGCTGGTGAGGTCTAGTCCCAGCGGGGCAATGTGGTTAAGTGAGAGGCCTAGAGTCTCCAGGGCCCAAACTTTGAACTGTGGCTCTAGCACTTGCCTGCCAAAGGAACTAACTAACCCATCCTCAGTTGTCCTATCTGTGCAACAGGTAGGAAGAATTCCTACCTCCTGAGATTGTTGTGTAGTTTAAATACGGTCATGTCTGTGAGATATTTCCCGCATGCCTGACATGTACAAAGTGCCCAGTGAATGTTGGCTATCAAGCCCTGGGGTCAAAGAAAGTCAAAATCAACGAGGCAATCCATTAAAAATGTGCTACACGGTGCCTCTCATGAGTGTAGTGGGGGTCTTGTTAAGACGCAGGACTCCGTGGTTCATCAGGGCTGAGACTCTGCATTTCTAGCCAGTTTCTGGGAGAGGCTGATGCTGCTGGACTATCGGCCATCCTTAAAACTGTCTAGGGTTGAAACCCATTTCCAGACAGAGACCTGGTAAGTCTCAGCGGCAATGAACGGATTCCTGAAAATGGGTGTATTGTGGGTAAATCCAGGAGGAAGGGATGGAGTGGAACATGCACTATTGAGCAGCTGCTTAACGTGGGTGCGGTTGGATGAGTTCTCTCTTGGAATCTTTTTTTTTTTCTTTGAGACAGAGTCTCAAAAACTCTGGGCTAGAGGGCTGTGGTGTCATCATAGCTCATAGCAACTTCAAACTCCTGGACACAAGCAATCCTCTTGCCAAGCCTCTGGAGTAGCTGGGACGACTGGTGTCTACCACCATGCCTGGCTAGTTTTTCCATTTTTAGTAGAGACAGGGTGTCACTCTTGCTCAGGCTGGTCTTGAACTTATGAGCTCAAACAATCCACCAGCCTTGGCCTCCCAGAGTGCTGGGATTATAGGAGTCAGCCACTGTGCCCGGCCCTTTCTTGGAATCGGTTAATACTCTCTGAGGGATGTTATCATCTCCACTGTGCAAATGAGGAACCAAGACTTAGATATTAAGTGGCCTATTCAAGGTCACACAGTTACACAGGGTAGGGCTGGGTGTGGACTTGGGTCTCCTGGCCTCTGATCCCATCACCTTCCTCTGTACTTTGGAGGCAACAATAGGAGCCTGAGAACATGACTGAGACAATCCTCGGAAAACCACCTTCTCTTGGGGAACCGCAGCTTTCCTGTTAGCAGAACGGGTGGCCTGGGTATAAATGGCCTCCAAGCTCCCTGGCCCACTCCCGCTGGGAGAGTCTGTGCTATCTGCCCTTACTCAGCATTCACTAAGCTGCCTCCCCACGCTTCTTCCTAATTTGGTCCTGGTTCTTCTGGTTGCAGATATATCAATTTCACCCTGTCAAGTCAGGGACTGCTGGACACGGTTATCGTCCCAGCAGCAGGTGAAACAATGTAGTGGTCACCAGAATAAACTTGGTACCTGGGCCAGGCAGAACATTCTTCCACACTCCAGAGACAGCCTTTCAGCTGTCTGCAGGTAGAGAATGCCACTTGTGTCAACTCAAAGTCATGTGGGATCCAGTTTCATCTAGAAGCCGGTCTTGGAGCCTCCACCCCACAGGGCTTGAGTGCAAAAGGGATTGATTTAAACATGAAAAGGCAAGCAGATGGGCCTGCCATTTCTCAGGTGGGCTCACACACTCCTCATGGGCTTGGAGACCAGAGGGCAGGATTTCTAACTGGATTTAAATTCCAGCTCTACCACTCCTGGGTCTATTATGGCCTTTGGCGAGTTATTTAACCTCCCTGGGCCTCAGTTTCCTTGTCTGCAAAAATGGGGCTAAGGGCAGGGGTTGGCTTGTAGGGTAGTCGTGAGAATTAAATGAGATAATACACCAAAGGCCCTGGAACAGTGCCTGGCCCATGGTCAGCACGCAATGCATGACAGCCTTCCCATAAAAGTGAAATCCACCATATTTATTTGTTTTGCTTACGGGTGGACACCTGGTGTCTGGAATGGTGCTTAGTAAATACAAAATGTGGTAAATACAAATATGTGTGCAAAGATTAATTCAGGAAGGTTCCAGAGGGATGGCTTTGGAACTGTGTTCCTAGAAGCCCAACAATGCCTAAAGCCCCTTTGTGGGGAGATGGAGGGAGTGGGGCAGGGACACTTGGGAGGGAGTCAGCATCATTCTGTCCCCCTCCCCTGCCCGCCAGAGCCTCTCTGATTTATATGCTTTCTGTGTGGTTTTCTGGGCAAAATTTTATTGGAGGAAGATGTTTGTAGCTGAATAATGATTTGTAGTTTGAAAATCATTGATAGCTAAAATGTGGTCCCTGGACTACCTACATTATTCTTCCTTGGGTGAAGGTTAAGAATACTATTCCCCCCTCTACCTATGAGCTACTGAATCCGACTTTCTGGAGAAGGGGCATGCAGTTTTAATCAATTACATAAGCTATTCCCATTTATATTAACATTTGAAAAACAGGCGTCTGATCATTTTACCAAAGGGGAAATAGAGGTCTTACCAAGTGAGTTGACTGGCTCAGGGTCTCCTGGGACTCTGGAACAGTCCCCAGCCCATTCACGTACGCACTCAATGCATCAGCAGTTGAAAGATGAGGAATGCTGGAAGGGGTGAGACTGAAGATTTCTCCCCCCCTCCCCCAGGCTCCTGTGGCACTGGTTCCTGGGCTCAAGGGATCCTCCTGCTTCAGCCTACAGAGTAGCTGGGATTCCACGCACTTGCTACTGTGCCTGACTTAAGGGTTACTTAATTCCTAGACCACTGCAGCTTCTGCAACTCTTGCACAGGTGTCGTCCTTGGTTCAAGCCACTCTAACGAAATACCGTTGGCTTATGAACAACAGACGTCTATTTCTCACAGTCTGGAATCTGGGAAGTCGAAGATCAGACCACTGGCAGATTCTGCTTCCTGGTTCATAGACGACTCCTTCTTGCCGGGTGTCCATGTGGTGGAGGGAGTGAGGGAGCTCTCCAAGGCCTATTTCATAAGGGCACTGATCTTATTCGTGAGGGCTCCACCCTCATGACCTATTCACCTCTCAAAGGCCTTACCTCCAAACACTGTCACACTGGGGATCAGGTTTTTAACATGATTTTTGAGGGCACATAAATGTTTAGTCTGTAGCAGCAGGTAAGTAAGTGCCTTGCAGAGATGCCCACCAGGTTATGAGAGATGGTGCTGGGAAGTAGACAGGGAACCAGTCACCATGACCATGACATTTGCCTTGGGACATCTTTTGCCTCTCAGAGCTTTGGCTTTGTTCACACATGCCCCATGGTAGGCACTCAGTGGGTGTCAGCGGAGTAAAAGAAGTTGTGATTGAATAAATGACATTCCTGTGGAGAGATATAAACAAACACTGCACAGTGTAATGGCAGGTAGCCCTGTGTGCCCTGAAGAAAATAAAACCAGGTCAGAGAGGGCAGGCAGAAAGTGATAGGTTGGGGGAGCTATTTTAGATAGAAAAGAGGAGTCTTTCTCTTCTGCACAGTTTGAATAGTGACCTGAGGAAAGGCAGAGACAGAATCATCTGGGGGAGAGGAAGAGCACTCCAGGTAAAGGGAACAGCAAGTGCAAAGGCCCCGGGGGAGGGAAAGTGCTTGGTGCTGAAGACCTGCAAGTGATTGTTAAAGGCTTACGTGGGACAGAGTGTGTACTTTTCTTGGGGCTGTGCCTGACACACATCGACTATTACTATGATTGGTGTCATTTTATCTTCCGGATGAGGACAGGTCCCATTAGATTTATTTTTACTTTATTCTATTTATGTTATCTTAGAAGTCGTATTTGTTGAGGTGTATTTTCACTATAATAAAATTCACCCTTATCTAGTATACAGGTGGATAAGATTTTGACAAATGCATCTGCTTGTATAAGTCCCACCCTAATTCCAATACAGAACATTCCCATCACTACAAAAAATTCTCTCATGCCCATTTGTAGTCAATGTAGCCTGTAGGAATTGCTGATAGGATTTGTCTCTAGAGCTCTGGAATCATCCAGTGTGCAATCTTTTGTGCTTCCCTTCTTTCACTCAACATGAAGCTTTCAAGGTTTGTGCATGCAGTTGTGTGTTCAGTAGTTTGGCCTTTTTTATTTCTGAGGAGTAGTCCCATGGCACAGAGTACCACACATTCACCCCTTCAGCAGTTGAAGGACATCTGGATGTGTCTAACTGGGGGTTATGTGAAGCTTCCACAAATACACATGTATATGCCTCTGTGTGGGCATGCTTTCATTTCTCGTGGGTAAATAGGTTTGGATAAGTGGGATTACTGGGTCATATGTCTTAACTTGATAAGAAACGACTGAATTGTTTTGCAGAATGGCTGCACCATTCTGGATTCTCATGAGCAATGTATGAAAACTCCATCCTCACCAACACTCAGTGTTAGATTTATTTAGTTATTTAACGTATACTTAGCTGATCTAGTGCATGAGTATCTCGTTGTGGTCTAATTTTCATTTCCCTAATCACTAATGAGATTGAGCGCTTTTTTCAGATGTTTATTTGCCAACCTCCTTTGTTCTTTGGTCAAATATCTGTTCAAGGATTTTGCCTATATTTAAATGGGGATGTTTGTTTTCTTATTGTGTCCTAGGATTTCTTTTTCCATTTCAGATGCAAGTCCTTTGTTCAATATGTTTTGCAAGTTGTTCCTTCCAGTTGGTCTTTTCCTGGTCTTAAAGAGTACCCTTAAGAGGTGAAATTTTATATTTTTATTAAGTTCTCTTTATCAAGTTTTTCCTTTTATGGTTCATGTATTTTCTATTCTAACAAACTTTATCTAGATTGAGGTTACAAAATTTTACCCTATATTTATTTTATTCTAAAAGTTTTGTAGTTTTTGGTTTTACCTTTAGGTCAACAATCCCTTTTGTTAATTTTTATATGTGATGTGAAGTAAGGATTGAGTTTTTTCTTAATTTATTACTTAATTGTTCTGGCACCATTTATTGGAAGATCTGCTTTAGAGATAGCCAGACAGAAAGATGTGAAGACTTTGTCCATGTTTGGCATAGGATGGGATTTCTAGTATAATATAGGTGTTGGCAGGTTAGGGCTGAAGGCACAGACTAGGAGAGTCTGATAGTGCCTCCAAGTGACCTACCAAGGGGACTCTCACAGTAAGTAGCAGCGTGATGACACCGGCCCTGAAGCAGGGTGCAGGCTGGCCAGGGAGGTGCCTTGGTGGGGTGTTTCTCTTGGTGTTCTCAGAGATTTGTACTGGGCTTGCGTAAGCTGCATATTAGGAAAGCATTAGGTAACCAGAGGGTGGCCGGAGCGTATTACACACCGGCCTGGCAGGAGGCCACGGAATGTGGCCTGCGGGGATGGCCTTGCCTAGCAAGTCAAATATAGCTCGATTCAAGACAGAGACAGCTTCCTCTCTCTCTCCTGCAGCCGGAACAGAGATTCTGCTGGTCCTTGGCCCCAGAAAAAACAGGTCTCTGGAACTTCCTTTGTGTCTCACAGGGCCCAGAGGAGGGAGTGGGAGAGGAAGCCTGGAGGCCCTGGGAGCCACATAGCTCAGCCCATCTCCTTTAAGAAGGAGATGTATTGTAGAGGGTTTGCCCTGCGGGAAATCAGCAACAAATACAAGTTCATCCTGGCCCCCTGCCCACATTACCCACGCCCCCCCACTGAAGAATCAATTAGATGTTGACCCTCACTGCCCTGACCCAGGGAGCAAGGAGGGACCTCACGGGAAGCTGCCCTTCTCATGTGTGGTCCTCCGTGGAGCAGATCTTTCCATACGAGCTCACAGATTCTCTCACCTCTAGGACCTCTGCACCTTCCTTGATCTCTGAGTGCTAACTCTGCAGAAGGTGTGGATCTGATAGGTGAGGAAGGAGGAAAGGAAAGGAACTTTTGCTGAGGGCTTCCACAAAAGTGTCTGTGGTGTCTGTGTCCCACGCTCTGTCAGCAGCCTCCAGATACTATCACATTTATTCCCAGCAACTCTGTGTCAGTGGGATGGTCCTCCCTATGCCTCATGTGGAAATCGGGGCTCAGAGAGGTTAAATAACCAACCCACAGTTGCACAGCTAGTAAGTGTGAGAGCCAGGATGTGAACTTGAGACTATCAGACTCCAGAACCTGTAACTATTCACTAGTCATGTTTCCGTATTATTTGCCAAGAGCTATATTGGAGGCTATGTGTGTGTAGAGGGGTCGCAGAGGGAAATGAGCAATGGTGTCTAACCAAAGGGGGGCAAACAGAAATAATGAGGATACCGAGGTAATTCAGACAGTGCAATGGGTCTCCAGGGAGTCTGGGTGGCCCTTGTGGAGGAGGAGGTGGCACCCAAGAGGGATGGTGAGGAACAGAGGCCTGGATGCTGTGGACATGGGGGCTGGGGACATGGGGGCTGGGGAAGTGGATCCTGGAGGGTAGGAATAATAAAAAAAGTAAACCCAGCTACTACTATACCTAGCCCTGCTGCGCTCTGCAAATGTGGACTCATTTAATCCTCACCACAGCCCTAGGAGGTAGAGCCTATTACTGTCATTATTGTACTAATCCATAGAAATGGAGGCCCTGAGAGGTTAAATAACTTGCCTGTGGTCACACAGCTGGTAAATGATAGTGCCAGCTGTTAAGCTCAGGCTCTAGAAGGGGAAGTGGAGTCAGCCAGGTAGATGAGGTTTGCAGGGACAGCATAGTGGAGGGACAGGTTGAAATGGTAGTTTTGGGCTAGCTTTAAGAGAGCTTGTGGGCCAGACTGAGGAGCCTGGCCTTTGTCCGGAGGCCTTTGTGAGCTCCAGAAGGTTTGGGGGCAGGGGAGTGGTGTCAGCAGACCTGGGTTTAGGTAGGTGACTTCGGTGGAAGGCTGGGGGATGCAGGAGAGGAGACTAGATCGTGGCTGGGAGACAGGTTAGGAGGAGGCTGTGCTTACCCCTGAGGGCACTGATGCTGGCAGCCTGTGCCAGGGCTGGGCAGTGCAGAGGGTGCTTACTTAGTGCCAGATGAGCCAGGCACATGCTGGAGCCACCCGAGTGGCAGAGTGGCATGAAAGGCCCTGGAGTGTGGTGTTCACCGCAGATGCCATTGGAGCCTTGGGGATCACAGCCCTGGGGGCTGGGCTGGCAGCTTCAGGGCAGACGAGGCAGCTGGGCCCTGCCCAGAGACCTGGGCAGATGGAAGGAATAAGGTGTGTGTGTAGAGGAGAGGGTGCAGCCACAGCTGGGAGGCTGAGACGGCAAGGACTGACACGCATGTGGGGTCTTCTCTGGTGTTTCTCTGGGAGACGATGGCAGCAGGGGCCCTACTCCTTTCCTAGGTTGAAAGTAAGCTTGGCCACAAAGGTAAAGCCTCCTCTTCCCAGATGGGAGGACTGATGTCCTTGTACAACCACCTGCTTTAGGTAGCTTCACACACTGTCTTGTACTCGGGACTCTCAGATGTCTGTCTCTAGCCTAGATCTCTCTCCCTGGCTCCAGACCTGCAAAGCCAACACTACCTGGGTTTGCATCACCTCTCCTTGGATGATGACTGTCTCAGCTCAGACTCAAAGAGCCCAAAGCTGAAAGCATGGTCCTCAAACCAAGTGCTTCTCAGGGTTTCGACTGTCCTATGCTGATGAGATACTGACCTCAGCCCAGTTAGTTGCTCAACACCAAAACCTGGGAGTAATTTTAGATTTTTCTTTTTCCTCCATTCCTTGTCTTCAGTGTTTATTACGTCCTGTTTTTGTGCTTCCTAGTTATCTTTGAGATTGACCATTCAATAAATACAGTAGTTGTGAGAACTCATTTTGTGCCAGATAATGAATATATTGCAATAAATAAAACAGACAGGAATCCCTGTCCTGCCCCTGACGTTCCAGTGGCGGCCACCCTCTCTTCATTCCCCTTGCTGTTCCCTGCCTCAGGCCTTCCTTATGATTGGGCTTTGGCAACATTATTGTTGAACTTCTTCTGGTCTTGACTCCCTAGATGCTCTTACATACCCTTCTAACATGCAAATCTACTTATGCCACTCCCCTGCTAAATCCAATAAGGCTCCCATTGTCCATAAGAAAAAAGACTCTTTAGCTTGACGTTCTGTGTCTCCCATGATGTGGTCCCCTCAAACTTCTCAGCTTTCCAAGTATGGGAACTAATGTCAATGACTTGGTATTCCTCGACCATCTGTTCTCTCTTGCCCCGTGACTTTGTACACATTGCTCTCTTAATGGAATATATCCCTTCTTCTGGAAAACTACTCATGTTCTAAGGCTCAGATCAAATGTCCTCTCCACCTAGAAGCCTTTCCTGATACCTCCAGGCAGAGTTAAGGGCCTCCTCCCCTGTGTGTCTGTAGGTACCTCCTCATTTTTATTTTCCAATGCTTTGCACTCCGAAATCACTCCGAAATCACTCCGAGGCTGAGAGTCCTTGGAGAGTAGGGACTGAACTCTGTGGCTGACACCTAGAATATAGGGGTGCTTGACAAATAGAGGGTGTTCCAATCATGTTTGTTGAATGAAGGAAGGAAGGAAGGAATCCATGACATAGAACACAGTGTTCTAGGCACTGAGCGGGATTAGGTCTGGGGAGGGGAGAAAACTCATGGTAGGTGGTGGGAGGATTGTGGGTGAGGACAGGAGGTTGATACAGAGATGGAGCCTACAATGGTAGGAAACCACACGGTACTGGGGAAAGAGCACTGGACTCAGATTCTCAAGACCTGACTCTTCCTCTTCCTAACTGCATGTCGTTGGGCAAGTCACTTTACTTGGTCCTTTAACAAAATTATGGCAAAAAAATACACAACATAAAAGTTAGCCTTTTAAGCATTTCTAAGCGTACAGTTCAGTGGCATTAAATACATCCATGTTATTGTGCAACCATTACCACCAGCCATTTCCAGTACTTTCTTCATCTTCCTAAACTGAAATCCTGTCCCCATTAAACACGAATCCCTCTCCCTCCAGTCCCAGGCAGCTACCATTTCACTTTCTGTGTCTGGTTTTCTTTCTTGTTTTTTTTTTTTATTGCCCTTGGTAGAGTGCTGTGGAGTCACAGCTCACAGCAACCTCCAACTCCTGGGCTTAGGTGATTCTCCTGCCTCAGCCTCCGGAGTAGCTGGGACTACAGGCATTCACCACAATGCCCGGCTATTTTTTGTTGCAGTTTAGCTGGGGTCAGGTTTGAACCCACCACCCTCGGTATATGGGGCCGGCGCCCTACTCACTGAGCCACAGGCACCGCCCCACTTTCTGTGCCTGAATTTGATGGCTCCAGAGCCTCCCTAAGTGTAATCATGCAGTATCTGTCCTTTGGTGATTGTCTTATTTCACTAAGCGTAATGTCCCCAAGGTTTATCCACGTTGTAGCATGTGTCAGAATCTCCTTCCTTTTGAAGACTGGATAATACTCTGTTGCATGGCTATACCATACGCCATTTTTCCATTCCTTTATTGCTGGGCTCCTGGGTTGGTTCTACCTTTTAGCTGTTGTAAATTGTGCTGCTATGAGCATAGATATACAAATATCTTTTCGTGTCAGCTTTCAATTTCTTTGTATATATGCCAAGAAATGGAATTTCTGGGTCATATGGTCATTCTAGGTTTAAGTTTTGGAGGAACTGACAGAGTGTTTCCCACAGTGGCTACACCATTTACATTTCCACTGGCAGCACACTGGGTTCAATTTCAACTTCATTGTATTTATGGCCTCAGCCCCACTCCAGAGATGCTGCTAACTATCTGCCTCAGGAGGTTCATGGAGCTGTTTTGAAGCCCAAGTAAAACAGCACTTGTACAGCACTTGGTGAATTCTTGTTCTTGAGCCCACATACAAGTGGGGCTTTGTCCCCCAGGAGATGGCTGACTGACACCCATGGGAGTTTCCTCCTGCTAGCAGAGACACTGTCTTTTGGTGACCTGGCATGGGGATTGCTTGTCCCGTGAAGGCAGCAGGCTCACTCCCTTCTCTATAGGAGATGTGACCGGAGGGGGACTTTCCACTGTGGGGCATCTTGTAAACTAGATGCTCCAGGCCAAATTAAGGAACTCTCTTTCTTGCTCAGTGTACTAAAGTTCAAGGTCACTGTGCCAGATATGAAGGTGTGGCTGTGACTTGTGCCTAGTCCTCAAATTCCAGAGGCTCTTAGTTTAGTTAGAGTGCTCTCTAGTTGAGCTAGGCTCTCTAGTTGCGCTAGAGTATGACTATTCAATTAGGAGGATCACACACAGACTTGTCATGTTCATACATAGCCTTGCCATGTTCAATACAGGCGTGGTCATTTAACTTGCTTTGAACAATGAAATATGAGCAGAATGAGTGTGTATTATTTCTGGGTGGAGCCGGCATCTTCTTTAAAACATTTTCCTTTCCCCCTCTTTCATGGCAGCCAGCAATGCCCCAGAAAAAGGCTTTTCTATCCACCTGAGTTCTAGAGTGATGATGATGGTGAACAGAGTAATGGCCAACCTGTGATGGATGTGTAGGGAGAATGAGAAGGTAAACCTTTGCTGATGAATTGGGGGCTGTTTGTTACTACAGCATAACCTAGCCCATTCTGATGAATACACTAGTAGACAGGTCATAGCAATGAGGGAAGAGCTAGAAAAGAAATGAATGGTGTTCTGTGGGAACACGGAGGAGAAGAGAGAACAGAGATCAACCCCATAGGGAGAGGTCTCTAACTTTTCACCTTTAACCTTGAATTTATTTACTCCTTCCAATGAATGATGTAGGGATTATTATCCTCATTTCTCAGGTAAGGAATCAGTGCAAAAATGTTACATTTCTCAGTGTCATTCCGCTTGTCATGAATAGAACCAGTATTCAAATATAGTTCTTCCTGATAATTACACCCTTTTCTTTAGAAAACAAACAAACAACAACAACAAAAAAGCCACATACATCTGAGCTGGCGAGTTCGAATGCAGCCTGGGCCCACCAAACAACAATGATGGGTGCAACCAAAAGATAGTCAGGTGTTGTGGCAGGCACCAGTAGTCCTGGCTACTTTGGAGGTGGAGGCAGGAAGTCGCTTGAGCCCAGGAATTGGAGGTTGCTGTGAGCTGTGATGCTACAGCATTCTACCCAGGGTGACAGCTTGAGACTCTGTCTCAAAAAAAAAAAAAAAAAAAAGCTAACTCTTATGTAGCACTTCTGATGTGCAAGTCTCGATAATATTCTAAGAGCTATGCAAGAATGAACTCGTTTAACCCTTACATCAAGGTGTCTTATAGATGAAGAAATTGAGACCAGGTGATTGCTCCATATCATGCAGATGGCCTCGGAAGCCCAGAAGTCTGGCTGCAGAGTCCATGCTCTTAGCCACCACACTTATTCTATCTGGTTCTCCCAGGCTCATGGAGAAGAGGGATAAGCACCCAGAGAAGCCCTCCCTCTGTGTGCTTTGCTTGGGTGATATCACCAATGCCTATAGCTTCTCCCATTACACATCAGTGTCCACATCTTCAGTGCAGATCTCTGTCCATTTCCCATTATACTTCTGTACCTGGGTGTCCAGACAGCATTGCAAACAAGCTCCGGTCCTCAATAGGCCATTGTCATAATCCAATCCAGAAAATTCTGAGTAATCCTCTTGCTGGAAATCTTCCTGTCTTCACATCTTCTCACAGCATAGACAGGCTGTTTCTTCTCCTGTCTATTTCTCCAGCCCCATCATCCTCCGCTTCTTTTTGCTATCTCCCTTTCTAGAACATCCTTCTCTCATCCAAGTACTAACCAGGCCTGAACCTGCTTAGCTTCCGAGATGAGAAGAGATTGGGAGGATTCAGGGTGGTTTGGCAGTTAGAATGCCTTTCTCTGCCTGACTAACTCCTGCCATTCTGTAAGACTGAGGTCAATAGCAGCTCTATTCATGATAGCCGTGGACTGGAAACAACCCAAATGTCTATCAGCAGGTGAATGGATAAACCAATTGCAGTACACCCATGAAGTGGATGAGAAGGAACACACTGATATGCAGAGCATGAGTGAACCTCAAAAGCATGAGGATAAAAGAAAGAAACCAGAAACAAAACACTACATACCGTAAGATTCTAGAAAGTTCTAGAAAGGAAAAATCTCAACAATGAATACGACATCAGTGGTTTCCAGGGGTGGAGGGGATAAGTGCAAGATGCACAAAGGACATTTGGGGGATGTGATAGAAATATTCTATACTATGATTGTGGCAGTGGTTACACAGGTGTGTAGATTTGTTAAAATCATAGAATTTAAAATGTGTGCTTAAAAAAGGTGCATTTCAGTTTTGTAAATGATACTTCAGCAAAGCTGACTTAAAAAAAAAAAAGCCTTTGTTCAAGGGTTCAGGCTTGAGGAAGGCTTTCAGGCCCCTCTGTCTGTCTGGGCTCTGCACACGCTGTGTTTTCACGGTCTGATTTCTGGTTTGTGCCTGGGACTTTGAGCTCCCTGAACCTGTTTTCTCACCTAGCACAGTGGCTGGACTCATTGGATACTCAGGGAGTATTTGCCCATCAAAGAGTTATTGATGACTTGCCAAAGTAACGTGGCTGCCTTCAGAAATTTTTCCTTGACTTTAGGACAAAATTTAAGCCCTCAATTACTTGGGCTATGAAAATTTCTTTCTTTTTTTTTTTTTTTTTTTTGAGACAGAGTCTAATTATGTTGCCATTGGTAGAGTGCGGTGGCATCATAGCTCATAGCAACTTCTAACTCTTGTGCTTAAGCGATTTTCTTGCCTTAGCCTCCCAAGTAGCAGAGATTATAGGTGCCCACCACAATGTCCAGTTACTTCTTTGTTGCAGTTGCCATTGTTGTTTAGCAGGACCGGGCCAGGTTTGAACCTGCTTGCCTTGGTGTATGTGGCCGCCACCCTAACCACTGAGCTACGGGCACGGAGTTGAAAATTTCTAACTGTATTGGATCTCAGTTAACAATCTCTGTGGTCCAAAGAAAGGTCAAACTCAAGGGTGTGGTGGTCCCTGACCTTCCACCACTGTCTCATGGGGACTCTCTTGGTCACTGTCACCTCCATGTCCCTCATTGGCTGAGTTACAGTATTATGCTTCCCAGAACACAAACATAAGCCCCAGGAAGGAAGGGACTGTGTTGTTTTTTTTCACTGATATTTCTCTAGTGCCTACACAGAGCTTGGTACACAATAAAATCACAATAATTTCTTTTCATGAATATATTGTCAAGTGTGAACACCTGAATGCCTGAACCCCTGGCCTCGAGCTGACTGCCCATCATAGCTGCCATCTGTCATCCGCCCACCACAGCTGCCTGAGCTGCTGGTGAGCTGCTGGTGTTGGAGGCCAGCATTGCTGCTGCGCCCTGCATTTTTATCTTTCAAATGATGAAACGGAGGCCATCCCAGGCATAGATCATTTCCTCACCCCAACTCCAGTTGTTTGTAACCTCAAGTGGTTGTCTGGCACTTTGGGGGTGGGGAGAAACATAAGACGGGTGAAATCTCTGATGTATTAAAGTCTGGATGACTGGGTACTTTTTTTTTAGTGGGAGGGTAAGTGGGGGAAGGGTTACCAATATTTTGGAGAATGCTTCGCTGTGCTTCATTTAAACAACACACAGAACTTTATCTTTTAGAATAGTTTCAAATTTACAGAAAAATTGCAAAGATGGGAAGAGGGTTCCCAGATGCTCTGCACCCAGATTTCCCTAGTATAAGGTGACCAAACATCCCGCTTTTGGTGGCACAGTCCCGATTTTTAACAATTTGTCCCACATCCCACCGTGTTTTAAAAAACACCCGATGTTTGGAAAGAATGCATGACAAACTGGTGAACAGCAGGAGAATCGGAAGGGAATATACAGTTTTTGGCTGCTAAAAAGGTTAATGTAACTCCATTTGGGAATGAAGCGGTTAATGTAACCTCATTTGAAAAGGAAAAGTCTAATGTAAACTCCCTACTTCCCTCCTGGGCAAGGTATCAGAAGGAGACTGGCTCCCTCCCTTGCTTCTAGGCAAGGACAATTAGCTCAGAAGGAGCTAAACTGTCTGGAAAAAACAAGTAGGTCCCCCCACCCCCCCAGAGCAAGGTGACAAGACGTCCCACTTTTGGTGGGACAGTCCTGCGTCCTGCAGCATTTTAAAAAAGCCCTGATTTTTGGAAAGAATGCAGGACAAGCTAGGGAACATGGGAGAACAGGAAGGGATTATATGATTTTCGGCTGCTATGTGGCTATTTCGCCAGGATATGCATTTTATATTATTTTTGTTAATCTTATAATGTTAAACTTTAATAATAACAAATAATTGTTGAGAACTGATTATCGGGAACTGCTTATCAAAGTTTGCATTGTTGTCAGGCCCTGCCCCCAGGCCCCGCCCCTCCCCAATGGTGTCCCCTTTACCAATGTTAAAATCTGGTCACCTTACCCTAGTACCAACATCTTATATTTGTACAGTGCTTTTGTCTTAATTCGTGAACCAGTACTGACACATTCCTACTTAGTAAAGTCCACAACTTACTTAGATCCCTTTAGTTTTTACCTCATGCCCTTCTGCTGTTCTGGATCTTATCTAAGATCCCACATTAGATTTAGCCACTATGTTGCCCAGGCTCCTTGGGGCTGTGATAGTGTCTCAGACTTTCCTTGTTTGTGATGACCTGTTGGGAGGGGCACCGGTCAAGCATTTGGTACAATGTCTCTCTTCTGGGATTTGTCTGATGTCCTTCTAATCATTAGATTTGGGGGTCACAGATTTTGGGAAGGAAGACTCTGAAGGTAAGTACACTTATTTTCCAGATTTCTAAGTGTGGTTGGTTAGTTTAGATGAAAATGTGTTGTGGTTGACATTAGAGGTTTGCAAAATTGCAATGCTGATAAGGGATAAGAGTGCTTAATCCCAAAATGGAAAGCACAACAAAACAAAATCACACAAATCCTCCACTTACTCCCCCACAGAAAATATTTTCTTCCCCTGACTTCATTTTTCCTCCCAAACCAGCAATACTGCAATTTCTGGATATGGGTAGCTCTTAGCTCTTTCTGAACACAATGAAACTGACTCAGAAGGAGCGGGAAGTGGTTGTATAGGAAGCCACCCACCCAGGTCAGCCCCTTTCAGCTTTTGTGCTTTACTACCAGGCAAATCTTAGAATCTGAAGGGAGAAAAATGATTCTGTTCTCAAGAGTGTACCCAATCAGGGAAGCCATCCCTCTCTGTCTCCCTCAGCCACACATTAGATCCTTGCTGTGTTCCAAGAGCCATCTGGGGCTGAAAAGATGACTGAGGCAGGGCTCCTGCCTGCAACACACCAGGATCTGGAAGTAGTGACACCACCTACGTCTGGATATGCACCTGGGATTGTGTGGCCCAGTGGAGGGAAGGTCAATTGGGAGGGTTTGGATGAGCCAGTCAATCAAATGTAAATGGGCAGTATAGGATGCCAATAAAATAAGCAGATTAATGAACAGGGCAGTCACCACCTGTCAGGGAATAATAAACGTAGGATTTGACATAGACTATCTTTTCCCAGATGCCATCAACCTTCAGGTAAATGACAAGTGACTTTTCTCTTTCATGTCTGCCTGTGTGATGGCAAATGGTTTGCTCTGTACCCAGACTCCCCTGGAGGGGAGACCCCAGCTCACCCTCCTGCTGTTCTGGATCTTATCTAAGATCCCACATTACATTTAGTCACCATGTTGCCCAGGCTCCTCGGGGCTGTGATAGTGTCTCAGACTTTCCTTGTTTGTGATGACCTGTTGGGAGGGGCACACCAAGGTACACCAAGCCCTAATCCTTAAATCTCTTCCCCCCTTGCTCCACCTCATGTCAGACCAATCCCTAGGAGTGGGGCAAGGCAGTGCTTTATAATCTTGAGCTGGAAGGGTTGGGTTCAACTTAATATTAATGAAAATCCCCTCTATTTGGGGGGAGGTATATACAGTTCTTGTGTATGTGCCACATGGGCATTATCTCAGTCAGTCTTCAATATGGTATGAGATGTCAGCCTTAATGAAAGATACTAATTATTGGACATTTATTATGTGCCCGGGTTGTTTAAGAGCTTGATGTAGATTAGATTATCTTATTTAATTTCACAGTGATCCTGTTAGTGCATAAATCTTAAGCACAGAATTTGATCAGTTTTTGCCTATGTGTAGTCATGTAACTGCTGCCTAAACTATAGAATGTTTCCTCCACACTTCTGCACTGCTGGTGGGAATGTAAGCTAACATGACCTTTTTGGAAAGAAGTTTGGAGAATACGCAAGGAACTAAAAGTAGACCTACTATTCAATCCTGCAATTCCTCTACTAGGTATATACCCAGATGATCAAAAATGATTTTACAACAAAGACATTTGCACCAGAATGTTTATTGTAGCCCAATTCATAATTGCTAAGACAAGGAAATAGCCCAAGTTTACCATCGACCCATGAATGGATTAACAAATATATACACCATGGAATAAATGCTATGCAGCCATAGAAAGATGGAGACTTCGCATCTTTTATGTTTACCTGAATGGAGCTGGAACATATTCTTCTTAGTAAAGTATCTCAAGAATGGGGAAAAAAGTATCCAATATACTTAATACTACTATGAAATCAATATATAATTACCTACACATTCATATGAAGGGCAAAACATAACTATAGTCCAAAAAGTGGAAGGGAAGAGGAGAGAGAGGGGAGGGGAGGGGGATAGGTGAGAGGAGGGAGGGCATTTGGGGGGACCTCACCTAATGAGCATGATGCAATGGTACATTTCAAAACTATTAAGAAATGAGTATAATTGTGATGGATGTGTTACTTAGTTCAATGTAAGCATTTCACATCGTATATCGAAGCAGTACCCTGAACCTCATAAATGCATCAATGTACAAAGTTATGATTTAATAAAAACAAACAAACAAACTACAAAAGAATGTTTCCTCCAGCCTCCCCGTATCCCTTCCTTGTCATTACCACCCCATCACCAAAGGTGACCACTATTTTGACCTCCACCAGTGCTGGTGAGTTTGGCTACTTTATTTTATTTTACATGTGGATGCGTGTTGTATATATGTATATGTATTTTAAAGACAAGTTCTGACAATGTTGCCTAGTCCGACCTCAAACTCCTAGGCATAAGTGATTCTTCCAACTCAGCTTCTCAAGTAACTGACTATAGGTACACACCACCATCCCTGGCTTTTTAAAAGAATTAATTTAACGTTTTTCTTTTTAGTTTGGCTTACTTTACAAGTTATTTATTAAAAATGTGAGGTGAAATTCACATTTTTAAGGAAGCAGTTCAGTGGTGTTTAATACATTCACGATATCGTGCAACCACCACCTATATCTACTCTGCAAAACATTTTTATTACTCCAAAAGGAAACCCCATACTCATTACACCATTTCAGCTTGTTTTTGAACATCAAATAGATGATGTGTGTGCCCTTCTGGGTCTGGCTTCCTTCTCTCAACAAATGTCTGTGAGTGTCACCCATGCTGTGTGTGCAGTGGTACCAAAATATCCTCGTTTCATGGATGAGGAACTAAAGTAGGGAGCGGTTAAGTAACCTGCCCAGCTTCACCCAGCTGGTAAGAGGTTGTGCCGTGATCCCTGGCAGGATGGCCTTCAAACCTGGTTCTGGAAAGGTGCGCCCTATTGCATAGGAGGAGACAAACTCTGAGGAGTGAGGTGATGGCTAAGGTAGCCAGCCCCAGTTTCAATGCAGATTCCTCTGACTGCTCAAGCTGTTGGCTGCTGGCCTGTTTTGCCCTTGACTAGCTGTGTGTCTTGCGGGCTCTTTCTGCACCTTAGTTTCTGAGTCTCAGTAAAGCCTTCTGACCTTTCCTTGCTGGGCTGTGGTTTGGTTGAGAGTCTTGTAAACCTCAGGGTGCCATATGAACACAGTCCTTAGGATTTAATTGACTCTGTGATGTCAGGGTTTACTGGGAACTTGGAAGGAGCTGGGAGGCCCCCAAGGAGAGTTGGCACTATGTTGGGTGGCCAGTGGGAGCCCAGTCCTTCCTGTCTCTCTGAGGGCTTGTGGCACTTCAGTATTTCCTGTGCTCAGCCCAATTCAGAGATTACCACCTTAAAATCCAGGTTCTCTGTGTTCAAATCGAGGCAGTTTGGTTTCTGAAAAATCTCTTCTCCTGGTGGCCTAGAGTGCATACCCTTCCACAGGACGGCTCTGTTATCATTTATGAAATTCGTCATCTTTTCGTCCAGCAGTCAGTTAGGAGGGAAAAAGGAAGCCAAGGGAGCAGAGATGGGCTAGGGGTGCTCTAGGAGGGGCTGGTGCTTTGTTGAAAGGCGCCTGTCAATTATCCAGGGCTGGAAGGTTAGCATATTGTCATCTTTCCTGAGTCCCATGGATGGATGTGAAGCAGTGGCACATCGTGGGTTGTCGTGGTACTTCCTGTTATCCTCATCTCTGTCAGGCAGGGGGATCCTGGGGGACCCGCGAGTGTCTTCCCCAATCCTGCAGCCCTTCTGGGAAAAGGAACTTGGGGTGCGGCAGCCTCAGAGCTAAGCTCTACGTGCCCTTGGACATGAAGTCTTCCACACTAGCCTTGTTTAAATCGCAACACTTGCCTCTCCAAATGATTTCTAAGGGGAAACATAACAAGAATGTTCCAGAATGCTTTGCTGGCCCAGGGGTGATTTGTCAGAGCAGTTTCCTGGATTACGGCCTCTTCCCCTATCAGCAAATCATGTGAAACAAACTACTGTCAGCTGTAAACCCTGAATGTGGGAAAAAGAGCTGACACACAGAGCCCACTTTCGTAAAGCTGACATTTCTCATGAGTAGCGAATTCCTGAGTGTGGGCAGTTGACCAAGACCCGGGATTCTCATTAGATTGTGATAATCAGGCATGACTCGGATTGCGGAAGGTGGCCAGGAGGAGAGGCCACGGGGGCGGCGGGGGTGACCCACAGCTGGGAGCTGGGCACCATCTAGCCCGCCAGGGTTGTTGCTAAAACACTGTTGTGTTCTGTACGGGTTAGTAATTCCCTTCACTTCCCCAACAGCTCCGACGCCCTGGGGACCCCACCGCCCTGCAACCCAGCAGGGAATGGTGTACTGCTGACATGGTGAGGGCCTTCCAGACAAGGTCCAGCTGGGGACTGACCCTCGTCCGGATGGATCCCCCACAGACTGGCTGGTAAATACACACAGTGCCTCTCCTGGCTGTGAGACGACACTTCCCTCCTGGGCCCCACAGTAACCTCGGCTGCTTGTAGCCTTCACACCTAGCCTTCTTCCTGCTTCTGAGACCCTGACTTTGGAGTCAAAGGACATTTAGGAAATGAGTTATGCTGACCATGTCCCATTCAGTGGCCCACCTCTTTCACGCCCAACCTTCCCAAACAGTCAGCATTAGCTGGTTTTTTTGTTTGCTTTTTTGCCCTTATTGCTCTAGCCTTCCCTGGTTTTCCCTGAGTTAGTCACTTCCCTCGCTGTGTTCCCATAATACTGAGAAGCCACCACGTCTCTATGATCCAATTTTATTTTATGAACACTGTGGCCATAAGTTCCTCCTCTGGCCTTATGAAAGGTTGTGAGCATTTCTTTCCCTTCTTCTGCTCCGTCTTCTGAGACAAGTAGCTTTGTCTTGGGTTTCATCTTCGTGCAGCTTTCTTTCCTCCATTTCTTCATCTTTATCCATTTGTATTATATTCATCTGAGATGGATCACATATTAAGTTACTTTTTGCATTACCTTTAACAGGGTATAACGTACATAAGTAAAACGTATCCATTATATATACACAGTTTGATGAATTTGACAAATGCATACAGCCACATAACCGCTACCATAATGATGATATGGAATACATTCCTATCACCTCAAAGGTCTCTTATCTTTCCCAGTCAATTTGTCACTGTGCCCTAGTCCCAGATGCCACCGATCTGTTTTTAGCCACTATAAATTAGATTTTCTTTTTCTAGCAGGTGTGTCCAACCTGTGGCCCGTGGGCCTCATGCTATTTTGTATGAAATCTTTTTTGCTTATCTGTGGTGTCAGATAGCATGAAAAGTACGCAAGAACCTTTGTGTTTGGGTAATCAGCTTGCATTAGTGTTTGTATATTTAATGTGTGACCCAAGACAACTTTTCTTCCAAATGTGTGGCAGAGAAGAAGAAAAGTTGGACACCCCCAGAGTTTTATATAAATTCAACCCTATAGTCTTTTGTCTCTGGCTTTGTTCACTCGGCATAATGCCTCCTTGTTTTTGTGTAGTGGCAATGGTTCCTTTTTATTACTGAGTCGTATTCCATGGTGTGGATATACGACAATTTGCTTCCCCATTCCCCTGGTGATGGACTCGTGAGCTATTTCCAGCTGTGGGCTATTTGGAATAAGCGTATCAGGCTTCTGATATTGTAGCAGGTGCCAAGCCAACAGTAAACATGTCTGCCCCACAACACTGGGCAGCAGCACCTTAGCAGGATGCCTACAAAATGTGTGGTTGGGTTGATTTTAAGAGCTCCTGGGTGGGGAAGACAGGGTTGGACCCTGAATCACAGAAATACGGGTTTCATTTTTTTTTTGAGACAGAGCCTCAAGCTGTTCCCCTGGGTAGAGTGCCATGGCATCACAGCTCATAGCAACCTCCAACTCCTGGGCTCAAGCGAATCTCCTGCCTCCACCTCCCAAGTAGGTGGGACCACAGGTGCCTGCCACAATGCCTGGCTATTTTTTGGTTGCAGCCATCATTGTTTGGCTGGCCTGGACTGGATTCGAACCCGCCACCTTAGGTGTTTGTGGCTGGCCCCTTAGCCACTTGAACCACAGGCGCCGAGCCTTGAAGAAATATGGGTTTCAATCCCACTTACAAGTTCTTAAACAAGACACTGAACTTTACTGAACTTCCATTCCCTCTAATTCTGTAAAATGGGACTAACTCTTCCCAATTTAATGGGTTAGTGAAAGCATTTTGCAAAGGACAAGACACATGTTAGTTAAAATTATGACCTTGGAATTCCAAACGAGTAAAATTTCTCTTCAAATCTTGACCTCTCTGAGCCTCCTCCTTTCTGCTGAGTCAAAGTTGCCGGGGTTCATTCAGCCTTGGTGGCCCCCACGAAGGTTTTACCACATGCCACCGTGGCCTGGACACTGGCTTCCATCCACTGACCAGTAAAGCTCCTGCCTTCCTCCTCTACCTCTCCAGCCCCATTTTCTCCTCTCTTTCCTGTGACTTTTCCGTGTACCAAGCTGTTCCCAGTCCTGATGTTATCATTTGCCCCCCCGGCTCTAGCTTTGTAACTGTGCTTCCTTTTCTTTTCCCTCGTTCCTGATAGATTCACCCACCCACCGCAAAGTGGCCTCACTTCCCATCACTTCCCTGCCATAACTGACCTTCCAGACGCCCAGCATGCTGGCCTGGTTAGGTGTTCTCTTCTGGAAACTCTTTACAGCCTCCGCCTTCTCTGGGACATTTCTTGGGCCCTCGAGTCACCTCTCCCTCTCTTCTCTTCCTTCAGCCATTTTTTCTCCTCTTCACCCATCACCCCACCTTCCAGCTAACCCTTGAGTGCTGGTGTGGCCGCTGCTCTGACCTTGTCCTATCTCTCCTCCTGACACACAGTCAACCCAAATGGATTCTTTTCTTTCCACGTGTTGGATGGAGGTGGAAATGCAGAGGTCAATGTGTGCATGTCACTGGTAAGGGGGTGCGTGTTAATGCCAGCCATTTGAGCCCAGGGAGGAGAGGTGGAGTGAGGACAAACATTTATTGAGAGCTTGCTATGTGTCTGGAATTGACAATGCTGGGTACATTAGTGTCATCTCCTGTAACCCTTTGTTATCTCATGAATACCTGCTTTATGTGTGAGGAGACCGAGGCCTGGGGAGGTGGGATCAATTCCCTTGCCCCCCTAGTTGGGAAGCAGCACAGCTGGCCTTTCAGCTGAGGCCTTCTGACACTAAAGTCAGGGCGCTCTCTCTTTCATTACACTGTGTGCCTCTCTCTTTAAAAATCCAGATTCAAACAGATGACCTTTTAAATCCAATTAGTCCAGACGAGGTGACATTTTATGCCATCTTTTGGGACGGGGCTGTGATGGGAATACCTGCAGCACGGGCCGTGATATGGCAGCAGGCATGGACACTGTCTCGAATTAGACTGGGTCAGCAGTTGCAGGCTTGGGTGTTAGCAGCCAGCTAATGTCATGCAGTGTCAACCCTGAAATACCTTGGGCTGGCTCCAGGGAGATCCAGGGCCAGCAGGCCACTGAGAAAGTCATGGAAAATCTGCTATCTACTGCTCTGCCTTCCTGGTAAGCTGGGACGCGCATTGTTCCAGAATGACCGGGCTGATTAATAACTGCAGGGGAAGGAAGGAAGGAGTTAATTCCTGGCTGGGCCTGTTTGCAGGAAGCCATGTGCTTCGGTTATTAAAGTCTGTCCAGTGTGGGAGGAAATAAATTGGCCCTTCCAGGAGCCTAGTTAAGCAGTAGAAATCGTTTTTTCTTCGTCAAGCACAGGTCAGGGGTTGGAGGACTGCCCATAGGTTTAAGATGTGGCTGGTGCCAGGCCTGTGGGTCTTGTCTGCCTCATTCTCTTGCTCATGTGGTAAGATTCCCCCTCTGTTAGCACTGGACCTTTGCTTAGGAAAGACACTGCGCCAGATGCTTGGCATTCAAAGGGACTTTGTCCTCAAAGCGTCTCTTGATTTACAAGCATGCCTCCTCCGACTTTCTCCCCAATCAGTCTTCTCCTGAGACAGCGTGGGGTTCAAAAACTTCTGAATTGCCTTTTCAAATTGCTCTCATTCTTTATCCTTTCTCCTTTGGTAACCACTATCATAAACAAAGATGTTAAAAAGCAACAAATATCAAATGAAAACGTAGCCAAAAAAAGAAGGAAAGAAATTTTTCATGTATAAATTTAGCCTCCTATAATCATCCAGTTTCATCTTGCAAAGAATGTTTTCTGGATGATGTATAAATATAATTTTAAATCATTAAAAACTAAGTGGTGGCACAAAAACCACCAACCACAAAAGAAAAAAATGACACACTTTACTTCATTGAAATGAAAGTTTGGGGTCTTTGAGAGACACTATTGAGAAAATGAGCTGACAAGCCATGGACTGGGAGGAAAAGATTTGCCACATGTTATAATTGAAAAATGATCCAAAGTTTTTTTTTTTTTTATAAATACTTTGCCAAAGAATATATGGCTGGGGAGATGTGAAAAGATGCTCATTATTAGTTGCTGAGGAAATGTAAATTAAAAATACAATGGGGCGGTGCCTGTGGCTCAAAGGAGTAAGGCGCTGGCCCCATATGCCGGAGATGGCAGGTTCAAACCCAGCCCCGGCCAAAAACAACCAATACATAAGCACCAGAATGACTAAAATGGGCGAGACTGACAGTGCCAACTGGTGAGGAGGATTTGGGGCAACTGGAACTCTACACTGCTGGTGAAAATATAAAATAGGAGAACTGTTTTTTTAAGAGATAACAAAAAAGTTTGTTACATTTAGAATTAGCCAACTGGACTCAGCTTAGATGATCCTAATTTGGTGGCAACATCCAAAGCATTGTAGCCCCTTCGATCTGGTGCTTGTTAGCCTTGATGTCCAGGATGAACACCAGTGTGACAGTGTGTTCTTGACCCTGATCCTCGCGGCCAACTGCATGGTTGGGGGAACTTAATGATGGCTTGTTAAGGGTTAAGCTTGTTCCTCCTGAGATCTCTCTGTGTGTCCATTTCTACATTTATAAAATGGGGTATATTGGTCAGAGCAGGGTAACTGCTATGACAAACACACCCCAAATGTGCCAGGGTTCAAGAAGGCTGTTTTCTGTTTATATAACAGTCCAAGGTGGTTCTAGGTTGGTGGTGGCTGTGCTCTATGCAGTCATTTGGCAATGCTGACCTCCAGATGGTTTTGCCATCTCAAACATTTCCCTCAGTTTCTAAGGTCATGCTGGGGGTCATTTCAGTCATCAAGTCTACAGAAGTTAAAAGAATGGATGGAGGTCTTTATGGGTCAGGCCTGAGCGTTACCTTTACTTATGTTACCTGGAAAGGATCTTGGTCACATGCCCACACCTAGCTGCAGGGGAGGCTAGGAGATGTAGTCAGGCTGTGTGTCTAGGATGAAGAGAAGAACATGGGTTTTAAGGAGGAGCAAGTGAATGGGGATAAAAGGATAAGGCACAAAATAGATCTCAATAAAGTCATCTCATTAGAATAATGTCATTCTAGTCTCAGAGCTCTTGTTGTTAGGACAGATATTCTAGAACAGGTGCTCTGGATGCAAATGCTGGCTTCCAGTGGCTTCTAGGGACCAGGAATATGGCATGATATAGGAATTTGGCCTGGGATAGAAATATAGCCGGTAGTGGAGCTTGTAGCTGAACTGGAGGGAACATAGCTTGCCTCATGGCCTATCATTTCCCTCAAATTGTAGGCCCGTATGTTGGATGAACAGAATGCATCCGTAGACCACCTTTCATGACTTACAATGAAATCTTGGATCCTGCAGGTGCTTGGTGGCCTGCCAGTGAGGCGATGCTCCTTGTTGGTTGGCTACCATGATCCTCTTCTCACTGGGCATGTGAATTTCTGATTAGATTGCACTTAGTAGCATTCCCAGCAATTACATGTGGCCATGTGCCTGAGGTCATGCCAATGGAAGTTTAGAGTGCCTGAGACTTAAGTCACTGGGCAAATCTCTTTCTTGCTCTGACAACTGGAACTGAGCAGTGATGGTGACCATGTGGCCATGCAGATGGCAACAATATCCTGGTGTAGGGAATGGTGTAGCAGCAAGATGCAGGAACCTGGGCCCTTGAATGGCCACATGGAACAGAGTCACATGGACAGTTCACGTGGGACTATTTCATGAGAGAAGCATCAATCTTGTTTAGAGAGGTGGAGAACCTGCAGCCTTGGGGTCACATGTGGTCTTTGCATCCTTGAGTGCAGCCTTTTGACTGAATCCAAATTTTACAGAACAAATCCTTTTAATTAAGGGATTTATACCATGAAATTTGGATTTGGTTGAGGGCTGCACTTGAGTATCTTTAAGCCCTTGCATTTTGAGGTCTTTTTGTCATAGCAGCTCATGCTTAACCTTACTTGTATGGTCAGACTCTCTTATTTGCTAAAGGAGCTAAGTTCAAAATCCCTGCTTATCAGGGACCTTTTACCATTGCTCATGAATAGTCAAAATTGCTGTGGGTGGAAAAGACCAAAGGTCCAATTAACTAATCATTCATCAATCAAATAACAAATTGCTTATTTTCGGCTTAAGAACAAGGAGAATGCATCTCAGGAAAAAGAGTAGTGGAGGAAGTAAGTGGCTTTCCTGGGTATGTCCCATGTGCAAGGTGCTGGATTAGCCACTTACATGTGTTACCCTCTGTTTATCACCGTAAGTGTCCTAGCACAGAAGGGCTATGTCTCTGCATTGCAGATGAGGAAATTTTGGTCAGAGATATGAAGTAACTCAGCCAGCACATGGCACAGAATAGAAAGAAATGGACCTGGGACTGGCCAAGAGGTACCCATGGACTTGGGCAGACTCCCACTTGGAGATGGGAGCCCAGGAGGCCTGGACATTTGGGAGGGTAAGTGAGAGCAGAGCTTTCAGACAGTAAAATCTGATTGTTCCTCTCTCTCATTCACAGCCCTTCAAAGGAACCTCGTTGCATTCCAGATGAAACCCCCAGCCATCAGTAGCTTCGCTGGCAGGCCTTCAGTCACCTGACCCTCATCCTGTTTCAAGTTCATGATGTCCCTGACCATTCATCCTGGTCTCTTCTTCTCTTGGCTCTGACCTTGCTGTCTCCTCTTCTTGAACACTCCCCACCCTTTGCTGACTTATGGTTCAAAATGCAGACATCACCTCCTTCAGGAAGCCTTCTCTCCTGACACTGTTCCCAGTGAGTCCATCCTCTCCTCTGCACTCCCCTCTCAGGAGCAGCTGATGAGTTAGGTGACCCTGGGTGTGCTGCATCACTCACTTGAGTTGCGGCTTTGGTAAGATGGCTACAATCAAAACCGTCCTTAGAAGTCAGAGGTGAGGCCAGGTGGAAAGAGACCATCTCTGTCGAGCCCTTCCCTTAGTGCCTTGCGCAGAGAAAGCACTCGGTGCTTAGCTACGTAGCACCCGCTAACCCTGACTCTCTGTGTGAGCCTCTGCCTCCTGCTAGAGACTGGGGACTGCAGAAGGCCCAGCACTGTATCCGTAGCACCCAGCCCAGGAAAGACACAGTAGCCATCCTTAAATGTGTGGGAACCAAAGCTAAGGAGTTTCTCTCCCTCCCTATTTTCTTTCCTCTCTCTTTAGCAAAGGGAAAGGATACCTAGATAGACTAATTATGTGAATAACTTAATTGATGTAGTGTTTTACCAGCTACTGTGCTTTGAAGATGTGCAGTGACCTGCCCAAGGCCACACAGATGGTATCTAGCAGAAGGAGGACTTCTGTCCTTTTTGTACCTTGGCTCCCTCCCCCACAGCTACCTGTTATATCGGGATGGGAGGGACAGAGGAGGAAAAAGGCACCACACTGGATCTCTATCTTTATCTTGTTCCCTGCAGCTCGTGTGTGAGACTTGACTCTCTAAAGAGACAAGTGAACTTTCAGAGAACAAGTTTATGTACTAAAAAAGCAATATAGGATGTCACTGTGCCCCAGCCCCTCTGCTGATGAATCCGCCATGACATCACTGAGTCTGTGCAGAAATCCTGTCAGTGGAAATAATTTTAATCTCCATTTTGCAAATGAGGAAATTGAGGTTAAATACTTGCCAAGGTCACCCTTAGTAAGTAGCAGGCCTGGAATTCAAACACAGGCCAGGAGGCTCAAAAGCCCATGCGTTAACTGCTGGCAATGCCGGCTCAGTCTTTCCAATTCCAGTCGCATCAATTACTTAGCACATCTTTCTGGTGTTGCCCAGAAAAGGCATTGTGCTCGTGGAGAGACACAGTGATTCTCAGAGGACAGAAAAAAGGACGCCTACACGCAATAATTAGTCACCACCAGCATGAGTTTATGGAGCACTGAAAATGTGCTAGGTGTTATCCTAGAGAGTATACAGGCATTAAATTTATGTGAACCTTTGCAATTAGGTATGAGGGTTCCCCCATTTTACAGATTGGGAAACTGAGGTTAATAGCATGCACAAGGACACAGAGCTCCTAAGCTGTAGGGCCTGGATTTGAACACAGAGCCACTATGCCATGGTGCTCCCAGGTGGAGTGAGGCCAGAGGTAGCATTTGGAATGACCTTGGAAAGAGATAACACCCACGGGGGATGGGTGCAGCCAGGAGAAGCACCCAGTAAGAGGGTACCCAGTAAACACTCACTGTCTGGAAACCCTTGCTGACTTGAATCCATGTGGTAATCCATGACCTGAGTTTGATATCATCTCTGGGAACGGGCCTGGAACACCCATGAGAAACAGAGCACATGGTTGAGCAATGCAGCCTCGACTCTTAGGAAATGGAAAATTCTGAAAAGGAAGGTTCTAGGAGTTTGGAGAGGCGCAGCCATAAGTCTGAGAGTCCCATCCATTTTCTCATTCTCCCCTGAATCCACCTTGCCTGTTTTTCTATTCTGAGTCTTTGATGTTGCCTAGACCTGTTAAATATACTCCCTTCCTCCCCCAACCCCTCCAATTTCTGTTCCCATCAACTTTCCTCATTGCCTGTGACAATCCTGCCCCTCCTCCTGCAGTGACGAGCTGGCTGTGGGCACCACCAGTGGCATCGCTCCTGAGGGGCCAGTAGGGCCTGGATGATAGTAAGTTGCAGACCTGGAATTCCCTACTTGAAGCAGGGACTTAGCTAGTCTGGATTTCACCAGGATCAAAGGCTCAGAGAGGTAAAGCAGCTCTCCCAGAGTAGCAATAGCATTAGCACATTCTTGTCCTGGCTCTGCTCAACCAATACGAGCCTTTAAAATGGGGGTCTTGACACCTGTTGGACTAATGAGATCATGCTTAGTAAAAGGTGTGGAATAAGAGGCGCTGAGTCAGCAGAGACATTCCCCTGGTCCCCACCCACCCCATTGGTCTCTTCAGATATACGCATCTTTTATTTCCACAATGAAACAGTAGGAAATCAGAGGTCAGTGAGTCTTCCTCAGCATATTTTTCTAACCCCTCTGGGGCCTTGCCTATGAAAAAAAGTTCAAAATATGTTGGTTAACAAAACAGGCTTCCAAAAAATGTTCAGAGCCCAAAGCAAGGTCCCTGGGACTGCCATGTCCAAAGGGTGCCCTCAACCCCCATAGGGGTTGGCGTTATGGAAAAACTTGTCCTGGAGACAGAGCCCAGCACGAGGGAGGTGGGTCCTAGGCACCATCCCAAAGCAGGACCCCATTTTCATCTTCTCAGCTGATTGGAGAGGAGCTGAATAATGATTTAGGTGCTCATTGCGACAGGCCGAGGTTGAGACAGGCAGCCTTGGACGGCCTGGATATTGCAGTGGTTAATTACGTGGATTGCTTCACCCCAGGAGATGGGAGATAGGATTGGCCCCAGAGTCCGGGTGGGAAGGCACCGTGGGACCCAGCCCTCAGTGTGCTCATCACAGCGCTGTCTGGGAAAGCCGAGGTGCCCCGGCCAGTTCCTGTAGCAGCTGGTCCCTCCCAAGCTGCTCCTGCAACAGCTTGCATCTCTTGGGTGATCTTGGTGTGGCTGCAGAGGGAGACATGGGGCCTCCGGGAGAAGAAAGCCAGGGCCAGGCTTGTGGTGCTGACAGATGGCTGGATAAGGATCAAAAGGTGCACCTCCTAGGCAAGCAGGGAAATGCCGTCCTCTGGAAACAGAGAAAAGAAAGCTGCTGAGGACGTGTCCTTGTCAGGTAGAGTACTTGGTTCCAGAGAAGGAGAGCCTGGCTTCACCATCCATCTTGGATTGACCTTGCTTCTGGTTCTGCAGGGGACAAAGATTTAGGCTCTATTTTCTACTATGTATTCTCTATGGCTGGGATTGGCCACAGCTATAGAATCCAATCAACATTAGTGACATCTATCTATCTATCTATCTATCTATCTATCTATCTATCTATCTATCCATCTATCTATCTATCTATCTATCCATCTCATCTGTATTTGTCTGTCTGCCATTTATATTTACCTGTCATTTATATCTACCTATTTTCTTTCTACCTGTCATCCATCTCTATCATCTATGCATCCATCCATCACTCTCAATATACTACCTTATGTTGGGACTTTAAGAAAAAAAGAAAACCAAACATCAGTGCCGTCCATGATGCCCCTGATGGCATTTTACAGTGGAGTTGCAGTTACAAAGTAGCAGAGCAAATCTGGTTCACTCCCTGTATCCCTGCCTTTGTTTTAGGTTCCCAAAGCCTAGAGGGTCTTCCATTCAGAGACAGTAGATTTGAGAATGGAGCAAATCCAAACTGGCTTAGTCAACCAAGCAGAAATGAGTCAAAACTTTGGAAAGAGCTTCCAACCCTGGCCCTCAGGAAACCTAGTGGTTTATTTCCTGCCATCTGCCATTTTTTTTGTTGTTGTTGTTGCAGTTTTTGGCCGGGGCTGGGTTTCAACCCACCACCTCTGGTATACGGGCTGGCACCCTACTCCTTTGAGCCACAGGTGCCTCCCCATATACTTCCTGCTTTTTATTCTCCCCTGGCTTTTTGTGAGCATCTAAGACCCTGGGGGAAAAACTTGCTGTGTTTATTCGTGTTAAAATGTTTTTGCAAGTTTTGAGATAACATTGCATTGGGTCAAGTCATCATTTCTTTGGTGGTGTTTTTTGGGGATGGAGTTGAGGGTGCAGGATGCGCAGGCCAAAATAAACTTGGCTTTTCCCTCTTTTAGAGCTGGGAACCTATTGCTTTTCAGGAATGAGGCCCTGACTGCTCCTTTATCATGCTAAACTGGAAAATGTTTCTCTGTCCCTTCTAAGTTTCTTTCCCTCTCCAGCTGTTACAGGAGACAAAATGTGAAACCTTAAGAACTGATAGATTCTCGGTCTGTAGTAGATGCTTAATAAGCGCTGAGTCCCCTCCTGTCTCTTGAGGCCTGATCTCTCCTTGTCATAGGGACCTGTTTCTCCACTCATCCAGTGTGAGATGCCATATCGATTTAATAATAGCCTCTATTTATTGTTAGGCAAGGCTGTTATACGTGTGGGGACACATGTGTGATTGCACATGGGACCCTAATTCCAGTCATATGAGAATGCAAAAACAAGAAGCACATCCTAGAACTGAGGGAATTTGGTGGTTTTTTGAGTGGATTCAGGTGCGATATCACTCAGAATAAAAGGCCCAGGGTGAAATGTTTGACAAAACTGATGAGCCCGTTTGGTTCCTCAGTCATCGGGGGTGTTTCTTTCCCCCGGCTTCTACAACACTGCTCTCTTTTTCTCCCCTCTCTCCTACTTTGCTGCTGGTGTCTTACCATCTCCTTTGCTGGGTCCTTGCCTCTCTGCCTTCATGCTGGAGTGCCCCTGGACGCAGTCCTGAATCATGGTCTTCTGGATTTACATTGTCCTCAGATGATCTGACCCAGTTCCTTGGTTTTAAATATCACTGATACACGGGTTGCTTTTGTCCCCAGTAACTCCATACCTGAAGCTTCACCTGGACCAACTCAGCTGTCTGGGAGACAACTCAGACAGAACATATCAGAACTGGACCCGGGATTTCTCTCCATGAACCTGCTTCCTCCTCAGTGTTCCTAGCTCAGTTTCTGGCACCAAGCTGTTCAAGCCCCAAACCAAAGCCCCGACCCGGACTTGGCTCTCTAACATCCACCCTTTGAACCATCAGCAAATGCAGTCAATTGACTTCAAAATTCAACCTCCCACCTCTAACAACCCAGCCCCATGTGTGGCTACCTCCTCTCTGGGATTGCAACAGTGCCTGCTAACTGGGGTCCCAGTTCCCACCCTTACCCCAGACATCACCCAGCAGAGCAAGGATCTTTTTCTTTTCTTTTTTTTTTTGTAAAGACAGAGTTTCACTTTATCACCCTGAGTAGAGCGCTGTGGCGTCACACAGCTCACTGCAACCTCCAACTCCTGGGCTTAGGAAGGAGATTCTCCTGCCTCAGCCTCCCGAGTAGCTGGGACCATAGGCGCCTGCCATAATGCCCAGCTCTTTTTTTGCTGCAGTTTGGCCAGGGCTGGGTTTGAACCTGCCCACCTGGATATATGGGGCTGGCGCCTTACCCACTGAGCTACAGGCGCTGCCCAGCACAAGGATCTTTTAAGGACAGAATCACTCTTGATTCCCAAAATCCTGCCTGGAAGAATTGGTGAACTGGTCTCTAGAGAGGACAAAAGGATGTTTTATAAATGTTAATAATATTTTATACCTTATATATTTTAAGGGCTAATTTAGTTATTTAGTGTTAATTTTTATTGCTAAATATCTGATTATTTGATGCCTGCCATGATCTGTGGCACAACAGTAGATGTGTGTTGATAGCATGAAGGGCCAATCCTGACTCAGACTCTCATTTGTCTCGTGACCTTGGAGTGTCCTTTTTGTTCTCTGAGTCTTGATTAGAGTAGGGCACCGGCCCCATATGCCAGAGGTGGTGGGTTCAAAGCTGGGCCAAAGTGGTGGCTGGGGTTTGTGACGCAGTCTGGTATTTTCTATTCAGAAATATGGCTGGTCAGAAATTGCTAAAATGATTTCCTGATTTGCTAAGGGGTGGAGAATCACTGAAAAGTACTCCCAACCACATCAGAGCTGCCAGGCTCTGGAGCCGGAACCTGCCCCTCGTTCACTGTGTGGTCTGGAGCAAGCTACCTCGCCTCTCTGAGCCCCAGTTTTCTCAACTATAACTTGGGGAGTCTAACAACCTTGTTCGCCAGCCAGAGTTACAGTTGACCTAGCACGATGCCTGCAACAACAAGTCGACCTTTATTTCTCGCTTACTACGTGACGGTCCCTGTGGGGTGTGCTTTCCATTATTGGTTCAGCCGTTCTCAGCCCTGGTTGCATATTCAAATCATGTGGATAAAAAAAGATGAATGTCCGGGCTCCATCTGAGATCCAGGAGGTCAGAGTCTCTGGGGTGGAGGCCTGGATATTGGGATGATTTAAAAGTTTCCCAGGTGATGGGAATGTGCAGTCGGTGCTGAGAGTCATTGTATTAACCCATTCAGTTCTCATACAGTCCTGTGTGGTGTAGCAGTGGAAAGCTCACTTTTCAGAATGCCCGTTTTCAGATAATGCTTGGTTTCAGTAAACCGAGGCACAGAGCGGTAAGTTCCCTTGGCAGGGATTCCAACTCTGGCAGTTTAGCTTTATGTCATGTGCTGATTACCACACCAGAGCCTGGGCAGAGGGGTTAGGGCGAACCTTCTGCAACCTTGAAAGTTTCAGAGACAGTTGTACCCCTGTAAGATAGACCTCAAAAATGGTCCCTCCAATCCCCCTCCCTCCACCCATTCCCCACTCCCTTCTCCCTCCCCCCTCCCCACATTCTTAGGCTATTTGGTTATAGCTTTCATATAAAAGGTATAAATTAGTTTCATAATAGGGGTGTGTACATTGGATACTTTTCCCTCCATTCTTG